>JAAEAF010009349.1:0-35993 GCA_011037195.1 Triatoma infestans
TGCGATTTTTTAAAGTTATAAAGTCTTGCTGTTTTTTCCAAGTATGCAAAAAATAAAATAAAAATATAAACAATAATAAAAATATTTTTTTATGAAAGATTTATCTCCTACAGATATAATAGCGAAGTTAGCCGCAACATTGGGAGAGTCTGCTCCTTCATTTACAACTGTCAAAACGTGGATAGTGGACTTTAAACGTGGTCGTACGGAACACTCAACATCCACAGCGTTTTGAAAGACCAAAATTATTGTGTTTGTTCAGAAAGACGTGTGAAGGTCATGCCAGATTATTGCGGGGGGAGGGAATTGTTAAATTTAGTAAACAGTTGTACGACTATGACGATGTTATGATTTTTATAAGTTTATCTGTCATAAATATTTACTTATTTTTATAAGTTCGTAAGTTTTATAAGGGAATAGTATTTTGACCAGCTACGGCTTTTGGGGGAGGCATGTTTATATATATATCGATTAGAAAGCTGGTGCACTGTTACCCAGCTATGCACAGCAGTTATGGCAAGCTTCGTTATCGGATGTAATTTTATTGATTTTTGCGGCATATGTTCTTTTTTCCGTGTCTTATTTTTTTCCCCCTCACCCTTTTTCTTGCTTTTATAATTTATAATATATTTATATAAAATAGACTTCTCTTTTAAATCAATTTAGGGGCAGTCATTAAGGGTCATTTGTGTAAATTTTTTTTTTAATTACCAGTTAGAGAGGATGGGTTACACATGACTAATTAGAAAAAATCTGGTATGAAACACTCACTAATCTTTCTCTTACTAAAAATAATATAGGTAATTAAATTAACAAATTCTCATTAATATTGTTAAGTTTGCAAACGTTTAGTTGGGCTTGGCGTAAAGAAAAAAGTGATATAAGTGATTTAATATAAGTTTGAAGTTGGTGCGATTTTTCGTTTTTAAGACATTTTGTTCACATTCACCGTTCGCTAAAAACGTTTTATTCGCATACAGGGGATCTCAAAATATGTATTTCAGATATAAACTAAATAATCGAACATTTGACTCGATCACCATAATTACTGTTTTACTGGGCAGTAAGAGAAAGTAAAAATTGGTAGAACAGTTTTTTTTAATGTTTTTAATTGATCTGCATATGTAATACTGTCTGTCTTTATGACCTACAGGCTCTTAGTGGGTCCTGGCCTCCTCAGCGAATCACTTCCAGCTGTATCTCTCTATAGGTAGCGGCTACTCTCCAGTTGCGAGTAACCAGGAGATTTCTCACACAGTTGGCGACTAGAGTTACCTGTGTCTGAGTCTAACAACTTTCCCGCTGTGCCCAATTCTCTTTCCAGAGTTTTCCTTGGTGATTACATTTTTGTCCATTCTAAAACTACATCTATTTAGCCTCATCTTCTTCATTACATCTGCTTCTCCATACAATTCATACTACTCCATGCTGTAAGAAGATCGCTTAAAAAACTAACAAAACTATTTAGAAAAGCCGCCCCTTTTTTTCGGGGACCTCAATTTTCCCGAAAATATATTTCGATCGCTAAGAGATCTACCGTTAATAATTATAAATGAAAAAGAATTTAAAAAGTCTAATAATATTTTATCTCTGGCGTTGTACACTCTGTCCATACTTCTCTGCACTGCACAAAGACTAGCGCCCTCAAATATATAAATATTTAAATAGATCCTAAAGATTTTAAAAATGGATTATTCTCGTTACCCGAAACTTTGCTTCACAAAATTGTTGAATCTTGATAACGCGGAAACTGTTCCGGGGAAGTATAACTGGATATCGCGATTTCGTCAATTGTTGGAGGGTATCGGAGCGTTTGACCCATTATTTTTTAGCGACCCCGTTAAAATTAAAACACAACTACATCTTATTTTGATAAAATTTAGCAACTCTGTTAAACTAAGAGATCTGGATTGTGTAAACCAACGTTCCTACAATTTATTTTATAGAAACATAGCCACTCTATAGCATCCCCATCGCTTTCCTTAGAACACTGGCTCAGTTACGCACCTCTGGCAAATATACTGTTAAATTAACATATAATAATTGCACCGTGAGATTGGATCCTCAAATTAATTGCTCGATATGTAATTTATAAAAACCTGAGAATTTATTTCATTTTTTAATTGAATGTCCTTTGTATCATTCGGCTAGGTTACATTATTTGCCAATGTACTCGAATTGTAATGAAGGTAATTTTTACTCAATTCTTTTGTCGCCCAGTATCAGTGAAATTAAAAATATTACTTATTTTGTTCGAACAGCTCTGAAGATAAGAGCGTTTATTGGTAATGAGTAACTTTAATTTATTTTTTCTCTAGATGATTTTGTAATTCCTTTTCTTTCTATTATATAATTTTATCTAATTTCTTTCTGTATAAAAATATTTTGTTTTAATATTTGAAATGAACTTGTGTTGTTTATATGTATATGTAACTCAAACTCACTGTAATAGTCTTATGACTTAAATACAGAATTTTTTTTCAAGCTCAAGCTCAAGCTATATTTCGATCGCTTCCTCTTATTAGGAGGAAGAGTATGTAAAAATGATTCTAACTAGTAGTCAGCTTGTGAGTATGTATGTATCTTATTATCACCAACTTGCCCGAAGTTTTTATTCCATTTGGAGGTGGTATCCATAGAACCCTGGCTCAGTTACGCCAGAGATTCCAAACGATATTGGAATTTGAGGATCCAATATCATTCCCCAAAATTCCATCTACCAGGGAAATATAAAATACTTGTTTTTTCATAGCTGTGGTGACATTTTTCTCGAAATGGCTCCTCATATATTCAAACTTGGTATACATATAAAGTCCGTTCATTTTTTTGTTTGTTTGAAATAATATTTCCGCAAAAAAATGTACGGAAATTTTATTTCTGAATGAGTGAGAAATCACCCTAAAATTTTGCTTGCCTCAGAATGTACGGGCCTCACCACCAGTATCGTATTAAGGGCATCTAAACATTATTTGCATTACAGGAAATAAAGCAGGATGAGAAATAGCATTGAGAGGAAATCAGTAAAAAATGACTCAGACATGAGAAAAAAAATTATTTGAAATAACTGTTGATTAAGCAAACATAAATAAATAAAAATAATGCTGGAATAAGCAATTGTTTTAGTGTAAGAACGATTGTTTTTGATGTTAACGGTGCATTAAACCTGAGCCGGCCGGCCAGTCGGTATATATACACGATATTACCTAGGGAATCCATCGTAGAGCTTGGTTGTGTTTGGGTGGACGAGCAAGCGGGGATAATTCTTAATGTTCAAGGCCGTCCAGCAGCCCTCTCCTACTTGTTATCCCCACTTACTGTACTTTCTCTTCTCTTCTTCACAAGAAGCATACCGTCGGCTAGTTCGGTACATACCATTCCATTGCCCCATTTAAACCTTACCAAACTTGATATAAAAAAAAAAAAAAAAAGGTTCTCTCATCAAATATTTTGTTGACGGATTTTCTTTCTACTTACATTCTCTTAATCCTAGTTAAATTCAAAGGTTTCGGGTAAAATCTATGAACCGGTAGAGCGACTTTATAGAATATTTGTTTCAGTTTTGTCACGATTTTCTTTATACTTCGTTATACTATCGATACACATAAATACCTATTAATTTTTATTTAAAACATTTCATAAAAAGCGGTATACTTCCCTCTAAAGTGCCCATACATTGTACTAAAGTAAAATGTATGATTTTAACATCTACGCAATCCTAATATAAATAAGAAGTATTGATAGAATTCGAAATTTGAAGAAAATCGGTAAACCGAAAGTGCGACATTACAAAGTAGTTTTTTTTTTTTTTTAATTTTCTCGAAAACGACTATAACGATTTCCTTTAACTTGGATTGCTAATTGTACAGATATAAACCTATCGCTTTTATTTGTAACAATTTTAGAGAGTTTTTAGAGATCTGTCAGTAAGGTTTTAATTTAAACTGCCTAAGCTTTGTTGATTTTGACAGAAGGCGCTCCATCATTTTTATGGCCAGCCTTACTAATCATTGTAAACTTTGCGATTTAAAAAAAATATTGTTGATTAAATTGTATTAATTGGCGAAAATTGTATTCAACATGGAGACCTTAAATTAATAGGCTCAGATGATGTAAAAAAATGAGAATTATATATCCACCGTTTATAGAATTAGCAAGCACTATTTATTAAATTGTATTATATTTTGTAAAATATGTTAATGCTTGGAATTAACTTTTTACTATATTCTACTCATATTAATCAAATAATATTCAAGGCGAAAACCAGGAATCGAAACTTGTACCACAATAAACCTCAACTTTATAAAAGTCATTAAAATAAATTGATACATTTTTAATATCACATTTCTTCTAATATATTTGTCTTTTTAATTGATAAATGAATAGGTCTGTGTGTGTGTGTTTTCAACAGAATATAAAAAAACAAAACAAAAAAAAAAAACGAAAGTCACAGGAAACTCAAAACTTTGAATTCCGTTTACTTACTATCACCGCTTCAGACCCGATGATTTCAGGTAGTCTTTTGCTTAATTTCAATTAAGCACAAACTTGCTCAAGCTTGGTTTGTTTTGACATAGATATCTCCTACATACATACATATCTCCTACAGATATATAATAGCGAAGTTAGCCGCAACATTGGTAGAGTCTGCTCCTTCATTTACAACTGTCAAAACATGGATAGTGGACTTCAAACGTAAATTAAAAATACAAAGAGAGCTATACATCGCTCTACATAAGGTCGCTCAGGAATATAAGTAAAACCCCCGCCACCATTTCTATAGCCAACTAAACTAAATATTGTAACCTAATATTGTTAGAATTTTTAATGAAATTTTTTGATCAAATTGTATTTAATTAGAGTAAGAGAAAGTCTCGTATGAGTGTTTCACACCAGATTTTTACTTTCTCTTACTAAGAGGAAGTATTGTAATCGTGCCAAATTTCCGATATCGAGTTTTCACCGGAAATATCCGTTTTGAGGTCCCCTGAGTCCAAAAAAGTGATTTTTATCAAATGGTCTGTGTGTGTGTGTGTGTGTTTAAGTGTATGTGTATGTATGTGAACAGCATAGCTAAAAAACGAAAAACCCTAGAAAGTTGAAACTTGATATTCTGATTAGGTATCACCATGGGATCTGACATTACGTTATCTGTCAAAATTCCTCAACCGGAAGTACCACTTTACTAGGTCGTTTTTTCACTATTTTGCAATTTTCTCGTAAATGGCTCCGACAATTTTCTTCAAACTTGATTTATCAACTATATTTACAAAGATCTACAATTTTTATTTGAAACATTCTCCGGGAAACTGTATTTAAGGGCCCTTCTAGGGGAGGAGGCTGGTTGGTTGTCCTCTAAAGTGCTATTTCGGTTTATTAGACAATTCTGTCATCTAAATAATGTTAATTAGAATTGAATATGTTGTTGAAATTCCAAGTTTGGAAAAAATCGGATAACCGGAAGTGCGTTTACTTTACCACTTTACTAAATGATTTTTTAACTTTTTCGCGATTTTCTCAAAAATAGTTCAGACGATTTGCTTGAAATTTCTAATATAAACTAAACATTCAAAGATCTACATCACATATTTAAAACATTTCTCTGGAAAAATTCATTTAAGGGCACTTTTAGGGGAGGGGTGGGGTTACAGCTTCCTCTAAAGTGCTATCATAGTTGATTATACAATTCTATTATCCAAACAAAATTAATTAGAAATAAGCA
Organism: Triatoma infestans; assembly: GCA_011037195.1. Taxonomy (NCBI): domain Eukaryota; kingdom Metazoa; phylum Arthropoda; class Insecta; order Hemiptera; family Reduviidae; genus Triatoma; species Triatoma infestans. The sequence goes on from JAAEAF010009349.1 coordinate 5,720, forward strand.
GATGGCCAAAATTCCGAGTTTCAAGAAAATAAGCAAACCGGGAGTGCGTTTTTACTGAACTTTTTTTTCCAGTTTTCGACGAACAACGAATTTTATCAAATTTGCTATAAAATTTGTCAATAACAATTTTGAACACTGCATAAGAGAATGTCCAGTGTGAGTGTTTCACACCGGATTTTTTAATTTTTATTTTGGTCCCCTAATTTTTTTTATTTATTTTTAATTTATTCAAAAATAGCCTCATAATATTTGTATCCTTAATTATTAATCATCTTTATTTTTCTTGAAAGTTGTTAATTATATTTATTTGTGAAAATGTGTTTGGTTGATTTATTTAAAAATGTTGTTACCCTATTATAGGAAGTGAAAATATGTGGCCTGAAAATAGCTATCCAGCCTGAAGGGGGGTCTTAATTCTAAAATTATTTACTACTGGACGGTTTGTCTTTGTACTTTGAACTAAATGATTGTGTCTCTCTACACTAGTCCAGTTTGTATTACTCTTGTTAATTTTCCTTAAAATCACTCTTTTCTTTGATAATAATTAATTTTTAATTCATAATTTGTTTGGTTTTCTAGCATAAAAATTTATGAATTTTATTTATGTATTTAAAAAAAAAAATGGCGTAAAAGAATTACACACTAATCGCTAAATGTATTTTTCACAATTCTGATTTCGAATTTTTTTATTAAATATTCCATTATCGTTTTTCCCCCACCGATGATTAAATCTCATGATATAGTAGAATTAGTGGAGAACCTCACATCTCCAGCTCCTTTAGAATTTCTCGAATTTTTTTTTTTTTGAAAAATGTTGCAAATAAAAGTACCATAACATTGGATATGTGTAGCATACGTATATTCTAAGTAAAAGCTTGCTGGCAATTTTGACTAAATGGGGACACCATGTTGAAGCTTCTTGTAGTTATTTTGTTTTTGAGATGCTTTATTCTCATAAACACATACACACTAGCAATAAACATACGCCACATACTCATGCATAGATACAGAGACAGCATGTCGCTAAAACATTTTTATTTCCACTAACAGTAGTAAGTGTATATGCAGCTAACCCTCCATTTACAGGGATATAAATCGCGTAAACAGAGTCTGCTTTATAGCCAGAAAACTAAACATTCTTTTTTTGAGTTCAGTGTCTTCACTTCCAGGTTGGTGTTAGAATTTTCTAAAAGACTGGATGAGCTTTCTTCTCTGAAGGATGTTCTTCTAGTCTGGGTGCCAGATCACATGGGAATTTTTGGGAATGAGGAGGAGTGAATAGGTTTCCCAAATTAGGCGCCTCTCTTCCTTTCATTGGTCCCGAGCCTACTGTTGGCTGTCTTCTGGCACATGTCTGTCAGGCTTCCAGACATGGACAGCTTCAAAGCATTATGGATGAGCTCTGTTGGTTTTCGGCAGTCCAAAATGCTCATCGGGGATCCGGACAAGGCCATTAGTGAGATGTTGCTGTGTTTTTCACGGAGCGCTCTCGGGCATCTGGTTGGATCTCTTACTGGACATTGTTGTCTAAGGAGACATCTCAACATAATGGGGCTCATGTCCATTTTGTAGAGTCTGTGGGACAGAGGAGGAAACACCCATCTATCTTATGACTGATTGTTTGGGTTTTGAGGAAATTAGGTTCAGGAGCTTTGGTCGGAATAGGATATCTGTGGAAGAGCTTAGGCTATTTCCGCTTAAGGTTATTGTCCGATTTATTCGGACTGCGGTAATAATAATAATAATAAACATTCCTTTATATCAAATGCTGTAAAGCTTGCTTCTGTCATTCTCTTACTAGAGAAAATATTTGTGATCGCGTGAACTTTTCGAAATTGTGGTGGCACCGGAAAAACTTGTTTTGAGACCGCCAGAGTATGGGAAAAAAATCTTTTTAGCGAATGGCGCTGAAACTTGTCATTCTGTTTAGGTACTACATTGTATTTGACTTGATGGTTCAGTCAAAATTGGTTCAGGAGCTTTGGTTCCAACGAGTACACGAAATACGACTTTAATGTTTTTTCTGTTTTTTTTTTTTTTGTTTGTTCGAATGTTGTTGGCGCTATCTGCTGGACCACAATGTAATCGTACTTGTAGTTAGTATGCTTTATATTTGTTCCTTCAATCCTTCAGGTGCAACTTATATTTGCAACTTTGAATAAAAAAGATGAAAGTGTTGTCACTTATACAATCAATTTTAAAAAATTCACAGCACACAAAGTTCAGAGTTAGTACAATCAAGAAATTTGCGTCTCTCTGATATATTATAAATTAAATGAAAGATAATAAAAAAGAAAATTTTTCGGACCATGTAAAATGAGATCGCATAAATTATCGACCGGTTTCGAGCGTTTGTCCATCTTCAGGATGCGTTTGTCAAACAGTGTCATAACACAGACTTGCACAGAGCAAATTCAGTTTACACACTACTCGACCGAGTGTTTCAGGTCGCAATTGTGTGAACTGTTTGGCAAACGCATCCTGAAGATGGGCGGACGCCCGAAACCTGGTCGATGACCATAAAAAGAAGCACGCTATCACGGAAAATGTCTCTGATGCTCTCCAGCTCTGCGGAACCAACCACCAACCACATCTATAAAATGTACCACGCAAATAGTGAAGTAGTTTGTCACGTAAAAAAAAAATATAGGGATATGTTAAATTTCAATCTCTAATTTAATTATTGTGGAGCGATGCAAAACTCTTTCATACACATTATATTGTTAAATTAGTGATTATAATAAAATTCCTAGAGTCATAATTAAATTTGTTTAAATATATCTTAGTAATATAAATTTGTTTTGCAGAATTATGTGTGAAATTAAACAGAAAAAGATTTGAGATCACAGTGAAATTCATAGTGGTTTTTATTATTCCATTATGCCATACAAGTTTTCACTTTGTAAATTCTGTTTTAACAAGAGAAAAACCTATCTGAAATTCTCTAAACAATATGGTGAACAAACTACAATGGGTAAATAGGAAGAACAGACACGTGCAATGTTGTCATTCTGTGAAAAAATGTTCTATATTGCATTGCAGATTGTAATGAAAGCCGAGCCACTGTGGGTTTTTTAATGTTCACCATTGTACTGAACACTCCATTTTGTATACCACCACCGGACGCTTGCCTCATACATAAGACATGAAGCCAAAAATTAGTAACACGCAAACACCATTTTACCAACTGTGTCACATCTTAATAGCGTCATTAATAATCTGGTTTAATTATTAAAAAAAAAAATATATAGAACAGTCGCTTTTTTTTCTTCCTGAACACGAAAAAGTGGTTTCTAGAAATTGGTCTATACAGGGTGACAATTTTAAAATAAATATACCACCTACTTGTCCTGGAAAGACGCCAGATAAGAAAAAAAATCTGGTGTGAAACACTCACACAACTTTCTCTTACTCCAGTCCTCAAAATTATAATTGACAAATTATATAGTTTGTGTACCAAATTAATTCAAATAGACAAAAACTGAAAAAATCGTTCAGTAAAAGCGCACTTCCGGTTAACTAATTTCCTTGAAACTCGGAATTTTAGCCATCCATTTATTTCTAAATAATTTTGTTTGGATGATAGAATTGTATAATCAATTATGATCGTATTTGAAAAAAATAACCCCACCCCTCCCCTAAAAGTGCATTAAATGAATTTTCCTAGAGAAATGTTTTAAATAAAAGTTGTACATCTTTGTATGTTTAGCTTCTATAATATGTTTCAAGAAAATCGTCGAAGCCATTTTTGAGAAAATCGCAAAAAAGTAAAAAAAACCAAGTAAATTGGTACTTCTGGTTGAGGAATTTTGACAGATGACGGACGCACTGTCAGATGCCATGGTGATACCTAAACGGAATATCAAGTTTCAACTTTCTACGGTTTTTCGTTTTTGAGCCATGCTGCTCACATACACACCCACACACACACACACAGAAACAAACCATTCGTTAAAATATTTCTTTTTCGTATTCAGGGAATCCCTTCACATATATTTCCGGTGAAATCTTTATTTCGAAAATCTAACAAATATTTGGAATCCTTGAAAAAAAATTAATTAGGGTAATCACTGAAATTTTTATCGTATCTGACATACTTTTTCCAAGACGAATGGGGTGGTGCATGTTAAAATTATCACCAATATTAAAGCTTGGTATTTCATTTAAGGTTATCAGGAAGATTTGATACTTGGAAATAACACTTTACAAAAAATGGCTTCAACAATTTCCTCTTTAATTGTTATGGTGGTTGGTTCCGCAAAGCATTGGAAACATTTTCCGTGATAGCCTGGTTCATCATTTTGTGGTCATCGATCGGTTTCGGGCGTTCGCCCATCTTCAGGATGTTTTTGTTGAACAGTGTAATAACCATGGACTTTGCACGAGCAAATACAGTTGGTACACTGTCACCCTGCATACAGTTGATACACTATCAACTGTATTTGCTCTGTGCAAGTCTATGTTATTACACTGTTAAACAAAAACATCCTGATGATGGGTGAACGCCCGAAACCGGTCGATGAACAAAATGAAGCAGGCTATCACGGAAAATGTCTCTGATAATTTCCTTTAAGCTGCTAGTAGGTTAGCTCGCTCAACTAGGAGTACCTATTTCATCTAACAATCATATCAACTACTTTTGTATCAACGACCCTTTTATTTAAAATACAAACTTTCGAACATTTACTGCATTTATAATTAAAACTAAAGATACACTTCCAAGAGTGTATTGGGGAAGGGATGGAGTTATTCTTTCGTCTGTAGTGTGTTTTTAATTTGTTATACGATTTAATTATCCATATAAACTCGTATTATCAGAATACATTGCCTAAATTCCGAGTTTGAAGGAAATCGGTTGACCTGAAATGCGTTTTTAGTAAACAATTTTTTCATTTTTTTTTTTTTTGCGATTTTCTTTATAAAAACATCGACAGGTTTTTTCGTTAAACTTAGTATACTAAATGTACATACAAAAGCCTATCCACATTTGTTTGTAACTTTTGAGAAAATTCATTAAATCTCCTCCCATTCATCGTTTTGTGGGAGGAGGGGGGAAAACCTACTTACTACTCTTCTCATAAAAATCGTTTTATAAAGTCAAGATTCTCCCATTCATGTAATAAATTAAAGGCAATTGAACATCTAGTAAGAATTATAGGCTTCAAGAAAATTATAACTAAGTAAATTTCAGTAAGAAATTGGGACTTGTGAGTGTTTCATACCAGATTTTTTAAATATTGAATTGGATAAAAAATCAAACGAGATTTAAATGTGATTAAATTAATTAGTCGTTCATTAAAAAAAAATCGGTTACCTGTTAATAAATTCTTTCTCCCCCTACTTTTGTTTTATTTATTTATTTATTTATTTCAGTTTAATCTGTTAAACAGTGAATAATAAACTGATAATATAAATGAGATTTAATTAGATCGACGTCAAGTGAATTTGACATTAATCCAGTTGAAATAATGTTTACAATTCATCAACCAATTATTTTTTCACTCTGTTAAACTTTTAAATGGAAATATGGCTTCCATGACAGGTTTTTATGATATTGAATTTTATCCGAAAAGTGACGTTTTTTAAGTTTGAAATGTTTATTTATTTATAGTTTTTTTCACTTTTTCTTATAGCTGTAAGAAAATTATAAGATCAGTCTTAAATAAAAGTGTTCAGATCTCTTTTTGCTTCAATAACAGATCTGCACTCATTAAGGTCAGTTCGTATCTCTATGTCTCTACAACTATAAGCACCGGATTTACGACAAATACATAATTGAAACGTATTCGCGGGGCTTGTACAATTGTTCGGCGGGCGGCGAGTTTGAGACCACTGTTCAGCTATTTCAATTTATTAAACAATTCTGTTATCTAAATAATATTAATTAGCATTAAATATGTGGAAATTCCGAATTGGAGGAAAATCCGATGGTTTTGCAGTTTTCTACTATTTTCTCCAAAACAGGTCTAAAGATTTTCTTTAAGCTGATTATGTGAACTAGATCAGAGACATTTTCCGTGGTAGCCTGATTCATTTTATGGTCATCGACCAGTTTCGGGCGTTCGCCCATTTTCAGACAGTGTGACAACACAGACTTGCACAGAGCAAATTCAGTTTACACACTGACTGGTGTTTTTAACTGTATTTAAAACTAAATTCTTAAACTAGGTCAAGATGGGAAAACATGTTTTTGGGTTGTTAAAGGGCAAATTTTCCTTACAATGGAAACAACACGTGGGTGTCTAATTTTTGTAAACTCTGTTGTTGGAGAGAGATTTACTTTACAATTAACTAATCAAAATAAAATATAATATATATAAAAAAAAAAATTAAAAATTAAATTAAATAACGATTTAAACTACCATAATTTAAAATTAAGCGATTTTTATAATTAAGTTTTTTATAATTATGCATTCCACTCAATATTTCACTTTTCACACAACCTTCACATACGGCATCCACGCATGTATGTATACCTAAATATGGTTTTTTTTATAATTAAGTTATTTATAATTATGCATACCACTCAATATTTCACACAATATGCATTCACACATCATTCACATACGCCATCCACGCACCTGGCTCACCACAACAACTATGTGAACTACACCATATAAAGGAGCTACAACTTTTATTTGAAACATTTCTCTGGGTAAAGCCATTTTTCTTTAAATAAACTAATTAATTTAATGGGGAGGTTTGGGAGGAGGTAGGGGTTATATTTTTCTCTTAAGTGCTATCTTAGTTGATTATACAATTCTATCATGAAACAAAATTAATTAGATTATGAAGAAATTTGGTAAGGATCGGTCAAGAAAGAAACATTCCATTTATGCCAACATTTCGACAGAGTTTCCTGTCTTTATCAAAGCTTTAATATTTAGATAGTCGTGAAGATTTGGAGAAATAATTTTTAAAATAATATAAACAAATTAAAAGTTAACTAGTTTCTTGTCTTAAATCATTAATCATAGATGTCGCAGAAACATAAAAAAAGGAAAATTGAAAATTACTAGTTTCTTTTTTTTATGTTTCTGCAATGTAACAAATGAGTATGTTTAAAAATTCTTTCTCCACATCTCACGACTATCTATATATTAAAGCCTTGATAAAGGCAGGAAACTCTGTCGAAACGTTGGCATAGAAAGGAATATTTCTTTCTTGACTGATCCTCACCAAATTTCTTCGTAACATAATTCATCAACGGTCAACAAATATTTTTATAAAATTAATTAGACAGGCAAGCTTCCAAGTTTCAAGAAAGTGAGCAATCCGGAAGTGCGTTTTTAATGAACATTTGTTTAGTTTTCGCGATTTTGTCCATAAAAACCATCGATGGATTTCATTAAATTTGGTATACTACTAAGTGTAAAATTTGTCAATTACAATTTTGTAAAGTGCGGTAAGAGAAAATTGAGTGATTTACACACCAGATTTTTTACAAACTTTGTAATATTAATATTCATTTATTAGTGCCGTTTGTACTCTATGAATATTATGGAATAAATCTGAGGTAATGAGACAGTCAGTTCATTGATGAATTCCTTTTGTATGATTAAGGTTTCATTTTTAACTTAAGCGGTTGATGTTTTCTCTAGGAGAAGAAATAGTGGGAAGGGTAGCCAAAAGGTCTATGTAGGAGATTGTGTCAGGTTTATTGGCCGGATAGTAAGTGAGAGCAGCACCCTTTGGAAACAGTGTTTGGCATTGCGTGGTTGTGTATGTATGTATGTGTGTGTATATGATAGGGATAGTATCCTTATAGCTTGGCTGTTCGTGTTACCTTCCCTTCTTCAATAGGATCACTCCCAGACCTTATAGAACCGACCACTCTACCTAACAGTAAGCCCCTCACTAGTTATATATATAATACCTCTTTTCCTATTTTTCTTTCATTCTTTCTTATGCTCTTTGTACTCACTTTAACTTAACCCTTTTTTTTTCCCCGGTATGGCGGTAGGGTTAGAGAGGCGATATCTTTTTGGGATCCCGTTTATTGTCGTATCCTATAAAAGAAGAGTATCTAAGGGGTTTTCCTGATCATTGAATTATCTATTCCTAGCAACAGGATGGCACATTTAAACGCGCTTGCTTTGAGCAAAAATTTATTTTTCCTTTTTATTGTTTCAGTAACGAGTAATGCGGCATTCTGATTTTGAAATTGAATTTTTAATATCTATAGCTTCATGTAGTCACATCTTCAGTCGAACATGATATTGTTACAAGTAGGTATATATAGTTTTCTGCTAGAGATCCCCATTTAGGGTGAATGATAAAAGTTTCGGTATAAGTAGGTCTACCGCAAGAATCACCTAATTTCTGCCAAAGCGATTATTAATAAGCGATTTTTTTTTTATTTTTTTAATAATGAACACGAAAATGTTACGTTATTTATTTGACAAGAGTGTAAAGTAACTCAAATTTACATTATTTGAGTTCAGGTTTCCCACATAAGCAATAAATTTAATAGCTTTCACGTAATTCTTTTTTTTGTCTACCACAGAATGAATAATTTAAAAAATGATGTTAGCACTGGTGTGAAACACTCTTACAACTTTCTCTTACATCTTTTTTATACAATTATATATAAAAATTTGCTCTCAACTTCAAATTGTACTCATTTTTCCTCACAGTCTTCCCGTATATACCTCTTTTCCGATCGTACTTCGGGGGATTTTTTAGACCGTACCTACCCATTCGGGTTTACCGGGCCCCCGTTGCAAGCAACGGGATCGTTTAACAAGAGGAGGATGTCACCACTATGGAAGGGTCTTTTAGTGCAATGCCCGACCATAGCAGAAGTGCCGAACCCTGGCACTCCCCCACTTGACCCATTTAAGGGCAGGTTGAGATACGCTCAACCAACACGCAAAGTGATCACATAGTGGTCACACTTCACTCCCAGAAGCTAGAGAAGGCACACTCTAGCAGGCTCTGGTAAACCCGTACACCCAGCAAATGCGCTTCCAGCTATGGGCTGGCACCGGGGTTTATTTTATATTACGAGTCTCCTCCCGCTCAACTTATGACCGCAGTCATTGGAGTTGTTGACTAAACCACAACCACTAGGAATCCTATCTCGATTGCAAGAATTGGCTCGGAAAGTAGCTTGCGCCCGTAGTTCAGTATTTCAACTCTTAACGAGCTAGCATGCCCGATGGATCTACAGATTCCATCTACTGATTCCTGTCCATTGCCTGAAGCACAGGGGTGCAGTGGCCCAGGATACTTGCAGGCAACCCTGCAAGGGGAAAGGATCAGGATGGGTTGGGGGAGGGAATCCCCCAACCGGGAGAGCCACAGGCTGATTGCACCTCGAAGGGTGGGCGATGGAGGCGCGACAGACCAACGCCAAAAGGAGTTTACCTTACTCGGCTGTGTAAGGAATCTCCCCTAGTTGTCTCTAGAAGCATGCAGTTTTTTAAAAATGCATTAGATTTTAATGTCCGCACAAGGACTAGAACATATCTTATTAAAAGATACGTCTTGTCCAGTGCAGGGTCTCCTTTTTAGTCGCCTTCAACCACAGGCTGGGAATACCGTAGACCTATTCTAACCCGGGACCTTACACGATCATTTTTCCTAAAAGTAAATAAATATAAAGTTATTGAGGGATAAGTACCTACCTGTGCAGCTAGTACAGGTGTGATTACATTATGGTCCAGTAGACAGCGCCAACTGCATTGAACCAACCGAATAACATTCGAAATGTGATGCCACTAATTCCACAGAATTCCTAATTTTCGGGGAAAATTCTTTCAATTAAAACACAGAACTTATTCTGTAAGGTCCCATTTCCAGCCAAACTATTTTCTTCATATGTGGAACCATAGCAAAGCTTTTAACGTTTATTAATATATTTTATAGGTGATAAAACCATACAGATTATCTGATGGATACTTTAGACGAAAACTGTTCTCCAAAACGTAATTTTTCACGGAGAAATGTTTCAGATAAAAGTGTTAGGTGTTTATTTATGTGTATGTAGAAGATAGTATTTTAAAGAAAAAGTAAGTTAAAATAAAATTGTTACAGGTCCGTTTTCAAGAAAGTCGTGAGTCACTTAAGAAACTAAACTATTCAATAAAGTTGCACTTCCTGTTGATGGATTTTGCCCGAAACCTCAAGTCTGGTGCGATGGTAGTACCTAAGGAGGAATACTAAGTCTAAGCTTCTTGCGATTTTAATTTTTGAGATATTTTGTTCACAAACACACACAAAAAGACCATTCGCTAAAAGAACTTTTTTTTTCGTACTTAGAGTACCTCAGAAATGTATTTCCGATGAAAACTCAATTTCGCCATGAAATTTTGCCATGATCGAATATTTGCTCTTATTTAAAAAAAAATCTGGTGTGAAACACTCACACAACTTTTCTTACTCCAGTTCTCAAAATTATAATTGACAAATGTTATAGTAAGTGTACCAATTTAATGAAATTCTCGAAAACTGAAAAAACTGTTCAGTAAAAGCACACTTCCGGTTTACTAAAAGTCTTAAACTGAGAATTTTGGCCATCTATTTATTTCTAATTAATTCTGTTTGGTTGATAGAATTGTATAATCAACTATGATAGTACTTTAAAGAAAAACATAACCCCACCCCTTCCCTAAAGGTGCCCTTAAATGAATGTTCCAGAGAAATATTGTAAATAAAAGTTGTAGATCTTTGTATGCGCAGTTTATATAAGTAGTTTCAAGAAAATCATCTTAGCCATTTTTGAGAAAATCGCGAAAAAGTGAACAAACCATTTTGTAAAGTGGTAAAGTAAACGCACTTCCGGTCATGCGATTTATTTCAAACATGGTATTTCAACAATATATTTAATTCTAATTAACATTATTCAGATGAGCGAATTGTCCAATAAACTGAAATAGCACTTTAGATGAAAACCTAACCCCACCCCTCTCCCAAAAGTGCCCTTAAATGAATTTTCCCAGAGAAATGTTTCAAATAAAAGTTGTAGATCTTTGTATGTGTATTGATGTTTGGAGTTTAAAGAAAATCGTCGGAGCCATTTTTGAGAAATCGCAAAAAAGTAAAAAATCTAACTAGTAAAGTGGTACTTCCGGTTGTGGAATTTTGACAGATAACGTACTGTCAGATCCCATTCTGATACCTAAACGGAATATCAAGTTTGAACTTTCTACGGTTTTTCGTTTTTGAGCTATGCTGTTCACATACATACACATACATACACACACACACACCACACACGCACACACACACACACACACTAATTTGCTAAAAAAACCACTTTTTTGGACTCAGGGGACCTCAAAACGGATATTCCGGTTAAAAGTCATATCGAAAATTTGACACGATTACAGTACTTCCTCTTATTAGGAGTAAGAGAAAGTAAAAAGGAAATAGATTTAAATTTAATGATTGAAATATTAAATGGAAGCAATTCTGAGAATCTCTATAACTACATAAAAGAGGCTATAAGATATAGAGAAATGTTAGTTAGGGAATTTAATTAAAATTAATTAGTGCATAAAGGTGATACAAAATTGATTGCTGATGTAAACACTTTTAAAAAAGACATATTTTAGTTTATTTTCTTTCTTATCTTATTTATATATTGTTTATATTTATGTTATATATAGAAGGATAGCCAAACACACTGACAAATGGCTTAGTCATGTCGGTAGTGTGTTTTGTAAATATTTTGAAAAATGATGTAACAAATATCATAATAAACATCAATAAGAGTAGGTAAAAACTATCAATTAGAATTTTAATAAAAATTGGCAATATTTGTTTCGTTATAAACTTCCTGTTTATAAAACTTTGATTTATGAATGTTTATTTTTTTAAAGAAAACTTTTATAGTGTTCTGGAAGAATTTTGTTTGAAGAAGGTAGTTTTTTTTTTAATATTGGTTGGTTCATTGCCTAAGTACATTTAATGGCAATTAACTATGTTTTTATCCATGAAGTTTCTCATGAATTCCTAGAAATATGGATACATTTGATTTTCTTAAAATTCTAGTTATACTTATGCTAGTTATAGTTATAATAATGTCCGTCATTTTTAGTTAAAGTTACATTACGTTGTGGGATATGTTTGCCACTAAACTCTAGTAAAAATTCCGACAGTTAAGTAAATTTATAAATAAGAATTATGTGAATTGCATTAAGATAAAGTGATGTGCGTATTTTTACATGGATTTGTTCGTTTAAACTAATTTGAAATAATAATAAAAATTAAAAAAACTCAACTTACAAAAAAAAAAAGAAGAAAAATCTAAATCTTATACGACTCTCTTACGCTAATTAATATAAATTTAGTCAAGAAATTTTCTTTAAAATTGCATTACAATGTTTAGTTGGTCTGGCCATAAAAATGGCGGTGGGGATCTTACTGGAATACCTGAGCGGGCCTTAATTGGAGCACTCTATGGTCAAAACCAACAAAGCTTGTGCAACTTTAAATTTAAACTAATTCCCAATATTCTTCCGAAATCAGGTTTTTTTTTTTTTCAGAAAAATTATTCAAATAAAATTTGATAGGTTTCAATATATGTAGAAAACATTTCAAGTTTAAAGAAAATCGTCGTAACCGTTTTTGAGAAAATCGCCCCCCCCCAAAAAAACCTCAAAAATGTATTGTGCATATAATCGCACTTGTAGTAAATCTATTTTTTCAAATTTTTAATTCTGTCAATGCTACTATTATTAATATTATGTAAGCGGTAAAAACCATAGATTATACTGAAGAGTGAAGCATAACGCTACTTTACCCCCAGAATCCCCCCCCCAAAAATCAGTTCGCCCGAGAAAAATGTTTAACTTAAAAGTGATAGATATTTATTTAGATAATTCCGAAAAAAATAGCAATTAAGTCGCACTTCCGGTTGATAGATTTTGCTTGAATATCTTCGTATCAGATGCGGTGAAAGTATGTAAACAGAATACGCTGAGCTTCCGGCAACTTTTCAACACACACTTACTCACACACATATCCATTCAGACTATTCGCTAAAATATTTTTTTTTCTTATTCAGGAGCCCCTTCCTTACACATGCACTTCCGGTTAAAACTTAATTTCGAAAATCTGGCACGCTCGCAATACTTTCTCTTTCTAACTAGGAGAAAGAGAAAGTAAAAACAAAAAAACAAAAAACCACCGCTAACTGTCGGTTGCCATTTATATTGGATAAATTTCTCTGCGCTTTTTTTTGTTTTAAGAAGACTTTTTAATAGATCCCCTACTGCGATTGAAAGTGCTTGGCAAAGAAAATGGAGTATAGAAGGAAAAGGTGGCATTAGCTGGATAGACAGTAGTCTTTTCAAGAGGTTTACAGAAGTGCCAGGTTTAGTATCAAGTGAATCCCAGTTGAGGAAAAAGAATTGGATTTACAAACTGGCAGTAAGCCTTAGTGCGCGGGGCCATAGCTGCCAATATAATTATCTCCATCAATTATTTAGAAGCTTTGAAAAGAACAAAAAAAAAAAAAATATATATATATACAGTGAAAATGGCGCTTTCCCAGGGAACGATAGGGCGGCTGTGGGAGCGTGGGAGGTGAGTGAACGAGTTATGTAAGGAGGGGAACTTTAGAAGAAGAAGGGTGTTGGTGTGGGTGAAGACCGAATCTTTTGTGCATAGTGGGTGCTCTTCTGCCGTCCCTCCACCTCCCCACTGCATGTTGCACAGCAAGCACGCTTTGCCCTACTCCCTTCTATCTCCCACGGACTGATTTATTCCCTAACACAATACAAAAGATACACAATCACAGTTGCTAGCCCCCCTTCCCCCTAAATGGACGGACGTAAGGCCCGCTCCGCTATAAAAGGATTGCCTGACCTAACTCTTCCAGCATCCTTTGCCTCCCACCACTTTTTACACTTCATCTAATACAGACAATAACATCATCTCCTTCTGTGATAAAATTTTATTCTAGTTACAATTATTCTCCTCTGTTCTTTAATATTTTTTATTGCTTTCTCTGATCTTTTTCCAGCCATTATTATTGGTATTTTAATCTTCTCTTATAGAAAATTGAGTTTTTCCCACAACAATACATGTTTTGATGTCCAATGAGACAGAAAAAAATGTTTGAAAATCATTTTCATAGGCAAAACCCAGGAAAATGCAACTTTCTGCATGATTTTTTCAGCTTTTAAGATTCTTTGGAAAACGGCTCTAATATTTTCTTTAAACTTGCATTTACTAACAAATCACTTATAGATGTTTCACATTTATTTGCAATACTTTTCCAGGGAAATTGGTTTTTAATAGCCTTGGAAAATTTGCAATGTTAAGGCTCTACTGTAAAGGGCAAATTTACGAGTTTGCATTTATACAATATTAAAATCTATTAAGTGCATTACTGCACCTTGATCGTTTTAGAAGAATATTTATAACTGGAACAGCGGCTTTACAGAATAGGTTTTTTGAGTTATATGGGATCTTAGCGAAGCGTGCTCTTCTATTTGATTTTATACAAAGTTGCTGCAACAGTAACAGTTTTCTGTGTTTTTCCCCCATAAAAATTAAATTTGACATACTAACTAATTTATATGAGCACTTAAAAGTTTTATTTGAAACTTTTTTTTCAAGAAAGTTCGTTAAAAGAAGTTTTAGGAGCGAGAGGAGGGAAAGTTAGGATTTCCTGAAACAAGTTATTTTATTAAATTTTAGATTCTCCCATTGATATTAAAATGATCGAGTTTGAAAAAAAATTTGTTACTTATAACTCTGTAAACTGTAGTAAGAGAAAGTCGTGTGAGTGTTTCACACCAGATTTTCTTTTTTATTTTTATTATTTATCGCAGGAAAGTTATCACTGTAGTTTGAAAAATTTATAGATTTTCAAGGGAAGCAGATACGTTAATCATTTCTCAGCTTTGAGAACGTTACATCCTCTGCTCTCAATTTCCTATTTTCTTTTTTCGTTGTTGTTGTTTGTTTTGGACTTTCTTAACTCCTTTATTAGCCCTAAATTTAATTTGAACCTCATCTCGTCTGATGATAGTTTTTTTTTTTGAAACTCGCCGCATGTCCAGGCTGTTAACATGATTACCATTACCTCTTCTATATTATTTGTTACCAAGTCACGACTTCTGTACTCTTGTTTCTTTTTCAATTCTCTTGAATTTTTCTTTTCTTTATGATGAAAAAAGAACTCATGGAAAATTTAAATATTCAATTTAATTATGCAAAATATGGAACTTCAAACAGGGACCCATGCTTTATACTTCGTCTTTATTAAGGAAATTATAATTCTTTCTTTTTTTTTTTTGCTTTATGAATATTTTAATAACATGTATATAAAAAAAGGTGTGCTTGGAAAACATAGCATATCTCCTGCCGCTTTCAATGACTTTCCCCCAGGAATTTATAAGGGCACTTTTAATAATGAAATAAACAATAATTTCAATAATGAACAATCAAATCTACTTTTTAAAAAGTAATGAAATTCTAAGGATACAGCTGCTAAAAAATCTATTATTTTCTGAAGATTTAACACAATTAACGTTGTTTTTAGCAATTTGCTTACTATTTATTGCACAGATCGTGCGAGACTATCCCGGCTAGGGATTCCGAGCCCGATCAATATATTATAATGGTATTGCTTTATCTCTATGCCACCTTCACAAAAACTTCTGCAACCAAGTTCCACGCACTTATAATATAAATTATATTATACAATGCTTTCTGCATTGTCTCGTATAAGCCACCGGACAACCCAACAGTTCGCAACCTATTATGCATCGACTCTTGAGTAATCGACTCATGGACCCCAGTCGCCAAAAGGGACCATGGGAGCAATTCTGGAAAAAACTATTTTAGGGTAATATTTGTTTATATTACGCTTAAAACTAAATTAAAACTGCTATTCTAAGAATATTATTGAGTAACAATAAAAATAAACACAATCTACTCAGTAAGATCGCAGTTCTGGTTCGCAGATTCAGACTTGGAATTCTAGCAATATATTTCACTTACTTTTATATTATTCCTTAAAAAAAACACAATTTTCCTAAAAAAAATGCTTCAAATAAAAGTGATAGGCATTTATATATGTAAATAATACAAGAAGTTTATAGGAAATCGTGATACATACTTCAGAACATCGTATTTCTAGTGAAAACACAATTTTGAAAATTTTACACCATTGCAATACTTTCTCTTATTCGGAGTAAGAGAAAGTTGTGTGATGTTTTTCTCTTTTACACCATATTTATTTTTACTTTCACTTACTCTCTCAAATCGTTTCCAATTTCCGATATCGAGTTTTCATCGGAAATACACGTTTTGAGGAGGTCCCCTGAGTCCAAAAAATGTATGTGAACATTATAGCTTAAAACCGAAAAAAAATCATACAAACTTTAAACTTGCTATTCTGTTTACGTATCACCATGGGACAGTAATTATCTGTCAGAATTCCTCAAACGGAAATACCACTTTACTAAATGTTTTTTTTTTCCACTTTTTTGCGTTTTTCTCCGGACGATGAAGAAAAATGACAAAGAAGTAAACAGAAAAGAGAAAGATTACATAATCGACCGCCTGGAGCTCAGCGGCTAGAGGAAGAGGCTACTGATACTTTTTTTTTGCTTTCACTCTAGGTTAGATGTAAGGGGCACGCACAGCTTTATCGATTGTGTAAATCATTCCCTCCGCCGTGTTCACAATGATATACTCGGCAGGACGGTTGGTAGCTTCTTGTCCCAAAATTTTTTTAAATTTTTTCCAGATACTTTGCCGGCTTATAATTGTAGGGTAGGGTGTTCTGTCACTTACCAGGCCTAGTTTCATAGCGATATCCTGGTGGCTTCATAATCCGCAACCAAATTTCCCTTTCAAGATATCTAGTGGGAGCAAGAGCCGAGCATCCGGCCTTTTATTATTATTTATTATTATTATTTCTTTTTTTTTAACCTCAGTAATATACTGGATAAGATGTAATAATGTACGGGGGAATCCAGGCACATTATTATTCATTAGGCGTTCAAGAATTTCCGGATAATATGGCACGTGTTTAACACAACTGTTTTCTGGAGGACCATATAAATATTTCGGTCCAATTCCAAAGTGGCTATACTTTCGTGCAATTCGTGGGGCACTGTTCCAGTTGCCAAAAGGACTATACTATGGGTACTACTAGGACAGCCTCCAGTTCCCACAGTCTCTTTATTTCGGACCCAAGCTCTGCATACTTCCGCTTTTTTCCGCCATTACTTGTAGGAAGTTGTTGGTATTCGGAACTGCAATGTCCACCAACGTTACCGCCCTCCTCTCGTTGTCATAAAGCAGAATATCGGGTCGGTTGTGATTGATGGACTGTTCTGTCAGTGAGCACTGTCCGGTCGTAGTACAGTCTCCAACAGTTGGACTCCAGTACAGATTGAGGGTCATACTTGTAATATAGCACATTTTCCTCAATCAAACCAGTCTTGAGAGCAAGTTTCCCCTATATTATCTGGGCCAATTGATTGTGGCGATGGAGGTAGTCAGACTGCGCCAACATTTCACATGAAGTTATTATATGCTGGATGTTTTCTGACACAGTCTACACCTATCATCCAGCATTCCAGGCACTTTAATTATGTATTTGTCATAATTATTGTTATTATTATTATTATTACTATTACTATTATAGTTAATATTATTAGTGGTCTAACACCGCAAGCAAGCTTTCATGAGAACAAACTCTCATGTGTGAAACACTGCCACAAACAAGTTGTCAAGTTGGAACTTTCTGCAACTTATCGTTTTTGAGCTGTGCTGTTCAGTAATACACAAAAACCCCCACATACTCTCTCTGTCCACTTTTCCAACTCATGGGAGCTCTAAATGAGAATTTCCGGTGAATACTCGATATCGAAAATTTGACACGAATCAAATACTTCCTCTTACTGGGAGGAGTGAGAGAAAGTAAAAATAAATTCAATAAAGTCGCACTTTCGATTGGTGGGTTTTGACCACCGTGCTATAAGATATGGTGTACCTAAACAGAATATCAGTTTCGAAGCCTGGACCTTCCTTCAATTTTTTTGTTTTTGGGGTTACTTTGTTCACATACACACACGCACACACATACACATAAATTATTCCCTAAAAACGTTGTTTTCTTACACCAGTCTTTCTTAAAATAAACCATGTATTTCCGGCGGAAATACCATTTCGATAATTTGAAATGATCGCAATACATTCTCCCTAAGAACAATAGTTTACCTGCCGTACGGATCTAATTCACTTTATTACTTTCTCTTACTCCTAGTAAGAGGAAGTATTGTAATCGTGTCAAATTTTCGATATCGAGTTTTCACCGGAAATTATCCGTTTTGAGGTCCTCTGAGTCCAAAAAAGTGGTTTTTAGCAAATGGTCTGTGTGTGTGTGTCCGTGGGTGTGTATGTATGTATGTGATCAGCATAGCTCAAAAACGAAAAACTGTTGAAAGTTGAAACTTGATATTCAGTTTAGGTATCACTGTGGGACCTGACACTACGTTATCTGTCAAAATTCCTCAACCGGAAGTACCACTTTACTAGTTAGATTTTTTACTTTTTTGCGATTTTCTCAAAAATGGCTCCGACGATTTTCTTTAAACTCCAAACATCAACCACACATACAAAGAGCTACAACTTTTATTTGAAACATTTCTCCGGGAAAATGCACTGAAGGGCACTTTTGGGGGAGGGGTGGGGTTAGGTTTCATCTAAAGTGCTATTTCAGTTTATTAGACAATTCTGTCATCTAAATAATGTTAATTAGAATTAAATATGTTGTTGAAATTCCGAGTTTGAAAAAAATCGGATAACCGGAAGTGCGTTTACTTTACCACTTTACTAAATGATTTATTCACTTTTTCGCAATTTTCTCAAAAATGGCTCCGACGATTTTTTTGAAACTTCGTATATAAACTAAACATGCAAAGATCTACAACTTTTATCTAAAACATTTCTCTGGGAAATTTCTTTTAAGAGCACTTTTAGGGGAGGGTGGGGTTAGATTTTCATCAAAGTGGTATCCTAGTTCATTATACAATTCTATCATCCAAACATAATTAGTTAAAATAAATAGATGGCTGAAATTCCGAGTTTCAAGAAAATTAGTAAACCGGAAGTGCGCTTTTACTGAACAGTTTTTTCAGTTTTCGACGAATTTCATTAAATTTGGTACACAAACTATAAAATTTGTCAATTATCATTTTGAGAACTGGAGTAAGTAAGAGAAAGTTGTGTGAGTGTTTCACACCAGATTTTTTTTTTTATTATATTATGTATATTTTTGATTTAAAACCCATGCCAACAATAAATTATCCAAATTATTTGAATTGATTTTCAGTATGATCTTGGTGTGAAAAGTAGGAAATAACTTCAAAACAATTACTTTTTCCGTTTCTAAGTCGAAGAATGGAAACTTTCTTTGACTCAATAGTAAGTAAGATCATTTTCTGAAATTGACGTTTGTAAAACTCAGATTCGGATTGAACATTAATTAAATTAGAAACTGGATAGGAATTAAGATTATTATTTTTTGCGTATTAACTCTGCTGACTAGTGCCGATTATTTTTTTTATTTTTTTTGGTGTGCGGGGGAACACTATAACTTCTGAGGCCATTAACACTCATGTATATTATTATATACAAACAAAAAAAAGATTTTGTTGTTTATTTAAAAAAAATATATTTCATACTGTAGGAAATATTTATTTAAGATATAGAATATTATCTGAATAAATAAAAGATAAAACAGTAAGGTGATAATTATGTTGCAATCTCTGTCTTGAAGGTTTTTTTCCCTCCTAATCACGTTTACCCCAGTCTTTATGGCCTTTAGTGGTGCACGATGGTTTTTTACTCATTGCACATCCCTCCCACGGGCTTTGTTTTCATTGACAACATTGTCTATTACCGGCAGTAAGTAAGCTTTTTTATTCACTGACCTTTAGGCTGAGAAAGGGCAGCGAGCGCTTCCTAGACTCAAACCTGGATCTTTTGCGTTCCAATCCAGCTAAACTACTGAGCTAATCCCGACTATACTACTTGGAGCTCGTCGCTGTTTATATAATTTCTATTTGATGGACCTAACATATATAAAAGTGATGGGAATACACGTTTGTTAGCATTTATGGAAGATTATTATGTAGGCGGGAAAGATACGTAGTTTTAATAGTATAAATAAGTAGCCGCTCTGTATACTTCTATTACAGTAGCAAATGAAGGGACTGCTTAGGCAGCCATCCATTTGTATGTATACAAATGAATAATTCTCTTTACTAACAGTCAGTCGGTGTTAGACAATTGCTAGGAGAATAGTAAGGCCTGCTATTATACGACAGAATGGTTGTCATCGCGCCTCTTTTATCTTGACGGATGGGTAGAGCTTAGTTTCTTTTGGTGTGGGATATTTCAATGAGCAGCTTTTCTTTAAGTGTGGGTTTAGTTAGATTAGATTCAGTTTTATGTAACAATTTATTTCAAAATTGTATTCTTAGATTTTCATTATGGTCTTGCTCAGCTTAGTACTTATTTGTAACTTTAATTGTGAGTTTAGATTAAACTTGGATAACCATTTCAGTCTGTAATTCTTTACATATTTCTTGTGTGTCTGTAGAATATCTCAAAAAAGAAGAGTAGCAAGAAGCTCAAAGCCTTCATAAGAATTTTTTTTTTTTTTTTTTTAGTCAAGTTATCGCAAAACACGTACTTCCGGAAAACACATTATTGTGAAAATTTACACGATCGCAATATCTCTCGTTTTAGAGAAGTAAATGAAAAAAAAAAAAAAATATTGCTGTCATAGTAACTGAAGTGTGAACAATTTAGTAAACGACCTCCTGACCTGTCTATCCGATACATATTGATGTCATTGTATTCACTAAAGTTTCTAATTACCCAGTTAGGAATTTTATCTAAGTTTATCATTTGACACTATAACTATTATGACCCATTAAAAGTTGAAATAATGTTTACCTTGGGCTCGTTTAATTATAGTTTTTTTTTAAACATAGTTACATGGAATTTTAGTATTTAAAAACTAATTCTTTGTAATGATATTGTTCTCTCTCTCTCTCTCACTCTCTCTCTCCCCACTCATACTCTCTCTTTGAGTAAATATTAATCACTCATATAAATGAAGCTTCTATAAATCATGGTTAATGAGTTTTTACAAAAGGACATAAGCCTTTTTTTTTTGATAAGCTTGTTCTCATTTGTTCATTGTATAGTTTAGATCAAGAATATTGATTTTTATTCATTTAAATACAAATCACACGAATATATTAAAATTGCTAAACAAAATTTAGTCAAAGTTATGTATTCGATAATCTTTCCGAAATTTTCTGCAGAGAAAAAATACATCGCGTTCTTTTGTAGCTTTTACTTTTGTGCATAACATTTTCCGATTTTTTTATTGTTTCAACTTAAATACTGCAAAAATTCAGTTTTTATTTATAAATTGTTCTTTTTCATGATTTTCCTTCTTCTTTTTGTTCTCGTCCTTATATCTTGTTCATTTTATTTGTTCTTTGGATCAACCATTTTTCATTAATTAACCTAACTTAATTTTTTACTATTCTAAGTTTTACTTAAACTCAGTTCTAAAATTTCCCTTATTTTTTTAGTAAAAGTTTTAATTTTACATTTACTTGTTAAACAATATCGGCGAAGACGAAGTTTCTTTCCGTAACGAAGAAAGGATCTATTATAATTAGAGAGGGCGGATGCCCTAGCGAGGGAGGGTTCGAAGGATACCCTCCCTGCGTATCTCTGCCTGGGTTGTCCAGGAGCCTAATTCAAACTTCTATCAAAGGTTGGATAGAAGAACAGCCTTTCCAACCAAGGCAGAGATTACCAAGACAGAGGCAGGCAAAACTCTTCATTAAGAGATTTGCCTAAATTTCCCAGGGATTAACTGAGCCATAGCCGAAGGGATATAAGGTTAATATGGTTCTACAAACACGGCATTGTAGGTTCAATAGACACATGCACCAATTACTACTTGGAGAAAACGCGATATGCCGATTCTGCAAGGCCGGTGTGAGTGTGCCGGCCTGGCGAGGACAAGGTTTCTTCAACTGGGGCCAAGCAATCCCGAAGCCGTGAGCTTCATTACGGAGCCACTCTCAGCTTTCCTTGGCCTGATTAAGAGGGCGAAGCTGGAGGGATGTGCTATAATTTCAGGGGATCCAGAATAGACCTCTTATTGTAAGGTCGCAGTGGAATGAGGCCCGCCCTCCCCGTTTCTAACCTAATCTAGGGAGTTCAATTTCTGAATTTAATTATTTTCCATTTACTCCAAAATTGCAGGTAATAGAGACCAATTATTCATACAATACTGGTATGTTAATGTAAATTCTTTTTTAAGAATTGGGGAATTGACATTTTTCATGGAAATGCCAGTGGTCACAGAAACTTTCAGAGGACCCCCCCAGGCAATCTTTTTGATTCCCTGTTGTCTAAATCAACTTCACCGTGGGAAAAGAGTAAGGGAAAAACTGCAGTTATCTAATTCTATTGTTATTTATATTGGTAATAAAACAGATAGGTAAATCTTGAATCTCCTGCATGCTAAAAGCTAGTAATAGTCCACCTATGTTCGCTGAATATATTCTAAACATATTATCTAAGTAGGATTTATAATATAATAAGCTGGCTCTATCACAATAAATTGTAAGCATAGATTTCACATTGTGCAACAACGGTATCTCGGTATTTCCACGGAAATAAACTTGTTATATTTTACCTTTAATTTCTTATCAGACCTGAAATGTTTAATAAACAGAATATTTAAACATTAAGGAATAAGAATTTTATTCCTTTTGGTGGTTTATTTATTTATTTATCTTTTATATCACTACGAAATCTACTTACTTAGAAAGGACCCGAACTTTCCCCTGTTTTGTTCGGTGCTTTTGTGTGAAAAATATAATTCGAAAAACGAAACCCGGGGATTCGAGTCCAGCTGTGCTGCCCTTAGAGATTTTTCTCTCCAAAGTAGCCCGCCATAGCTCACTGACCAATGAAGAACCAGGAGAGAATACTATCCGGAGGTCAGCTGTGCACTGAGCCGTATGTGACCAGAAGGGGCTATGATAGAATAGCGCTTTGGGCCTCTTATGAATATTTTGTATTGCCACCACAATCATTAAAGTCTAATAAGAAGAAATAATTTATTATTAACACCAAATGTGTAAAGTTCTAAAAACATTTGAGTTAATTGTTTTCATTTAGGTGGGCTATTTTTGATTGTAACAATTTAACATCAAATTTCCAATTACTATTAGCTTTCGTGTTTAATATAATGTAAAATAACTGAAACTTGATACATATATAGTACGGAAGTATCATACACATATGGGGGGGACAATCTTATTAGGGCATCAAAGGTGATGATAGTTAATGGGCACTTTCCATCTAGTTGTATTTAATTAGATTTAATGAGGCCTTGAGTACAGAACTTAGAGGCTAATAGCAATATAGAAGCATATATGATAGTACTGGCTGGGACTTATTTAAGTTCATAAAGGAGAAGTCGGTAAAGCGATATTATTTAGTGTTATTATATTTAATTGATCTATACATAAATAGATATAGTAACGATCTTTAAAGTATAGTACTCCATATATATAATATACAAGTTACCCTTTACTCTCCCTCCACTATTTCTTATTGCCGCCACCTTTAGCACTAATTTTCACAAATGTAACCATTAATATACTGGGTCACGTGTTTGTTTTAAATGTGTATGAACTTGCAGGAGGCTCTGGCGACGATGCTCTGCAACTGCTGTAGGTTATAGTTGGGAGAAAGTGTATTCTTGGTTCTAGTTCTCTCCCCACCATTCAAGTTTCAGCCACAGCTTCAAGTAACTGCAACTAGCTTCCTCCTTTCCGGGAAAATTTGCATAGTTTGATAATTGTCAAACATGATATGGCCCTGTTTACCGGCCTTTGTAACTATGAAGGGCATTACTACTAATTAACTGAGGGAGTTAATTTTCTTAGATAATATGAGCTTATATAATAAAGTGAGCAATGGAATAGGCGATATTCGCAGATAAAAAGGGCTACTTTCTAATATATTAGCAAACTATTAATTTTTAGATTTTCTAAGGAGAAATTATTCTATGCAAAATAAAGCGATATTTTTTCAACATCAAATTTATTTAGATAACGGTTTTTATTACGGATAAGAGTGACCCTTTACATAAATGAAAAAACACTGAGTTTCCGGGTTGAAACCCCATCAATGGTTTACTAGAAACTGACGTTTTAGGCTCGTTAGTTACACCTTGAAAGCTATAGAGCTACCCATTTTTTCCCCTCAGTTTTCCAACATTTTCTCAAAAATTGTTCCAATCAGCAACATCTAAAATCTTATCACTTTTATTTGAAATATTTGTCTAAGAAAATTGGTAATTGGAGGATTTTTGGGGACCTGCAATATTAAGCCTTTCTTTTGATTAAAAAAGTGAATCTATCACTTCATTATAATGTATGTTTCTAATGTTTCTACTGTCTTTATAATATTAGGATATAATTCCAAATAAAAGAAAATCTGTTTTTATCCGGAAGTGAAGGTATCACTTTTTTTAAAAACAGAAGTTATAAAAGCAGCTAATAATTTGAACAATAAAAAATCTCCAGGGAAAGATGGAATTGGAAAAGAATTAATAAAAGTTGGAGGGGAATAATTTGGTAGCGATCCTCTGTCGTCTTTTTAATGGTATTTTAATAAAGGGGGGAAATGCCGGCACAATTGGGAGCAGTCTAAGATAGTACTGCTTCACAAGAAAGGAGATGGAAACAAATTAGAAAACTAACCAGTCTATAACCATCATCTATTCCCTGTGTAAACTACAAATTTACAAGATTACTAAACAATAGAATATTGAAGAAAATTTGACCGTCATTCAAGAAGGTTTCAGAAAAGGCTTTTCAACAAAAGACTATCAGTACACGATTAATGAACTGATGCAGAAAGCTATTGAATATAATTTGAAAATTTATAGCGTGTTTGTAATTTCTTTAAAGCTTTCAATACTGTGAAACATCACAGTAATGTTCCAGCTTCCTTAGGATTGGAAAAGAAATATGTCAATATAATACGAAAAATTATATATAGAAAATAAAGCTTTTATTGACAGTGGTATAAGGAGCGACCTATCCCCTAGAAAACACTTTCTCCAACTCTTTGTATACTAGTAACAGAAAAAAAATTTAAATGCTTCGAATGCGACGAAATGAGGGTTAATATTTGTGGGGAAGTTTGTCAACAATTTCATGTTCGCGGGTGAAATGATCTTAATAGCTACATCAGAAGATCAATTGACCATTCTGGTTGCTTGAAGACATGGAAATAACTGATAAAGAGATCGGGCTTGACTTGAATTACTAAAAAACTGAAATTATCACCAAAAGCACGTTAAGCCAGATTATAATTACCCATCTCTAAATAGAAGTTGTTGAACATTTTATTTTCCTAGGGCAAACATTATCTTTTCAAAACCCATTTCGAATAGAAATTCAATGGTTTATTGCTCTTTCTTCCAGGTCTTTAAAGAATAGCTACATGGTTGACAGTGGCTGGGGGATCTTAAGAATAGCTATTAAGATCAAGGATCTGTGCTGGGGCCGCTGCTTTTCTTAATTTTTATTAACGTAGTAGGCGGACAAGTGCCTTGTAAAGTAATTCTCTATGCGGACGACACTACTCTAGTGACAAGAAGTAATGAAACAAAGCTAGCCTTGAATATTGCACAGGATAACCTGAAACAACTCAAAACATGGATCGCGAAAAATGAATTAATCTTAAATGAAGAAAAAACATTCACTAAAGAATTTACGATTAAACGTCAAGAAAAAAGTACAAGTACTAATTTCCTTGGAATCATACTTGACTCAAGTATATCATGAAAAAATCATATTAGTGAATTAAATAGTAAACTATCGAAAGTTATCTACCTGTTGCGAAGTCTAAAAGACGAATTACGGGCTGAGACATTAAGAACTGCGTACTTCTGTTTATTCCACTCCAAACTGTCTTATGGGATAGTACTATGGGGAGGAGCGCCTGACGCTGTAACCACATTCAGACTGCAAAGAAGGCAATGAGAATCATTTATAGAAAGCAACCAAGAGATAGTTGTAGAAAATTGTTCCAGACTCAAAAAATAATGACACTGACCTCATTGTATATTTTTAAGTGTCTGGTTAATCTAAAAGGAAAGAAAAATATGGAATGTAGAGGAGATAAACACTCTTACAATATTAGAAATAAAAATAATCTACACTTACCAGTGAGAAGATTGGCGAAGTCGGAGTTAGCTCCAAGTGCGATGAGTGTAAGATTGTTTAACAAACTGCCGAGGGAAATAATGGGTCTGAAGACTGAACCATTTAAGAAAACGTTAAAACATTTCTTTAAGGGAAACAGTTTTTATAAAATAAATGAGTTTCTGGAAGAGAAGTGGGCGCTGGGGCACTTCAGGATAGACTAAATACAGTGTTGGATAGTGTTTATTTTCTAGTGAGAACAAAGTGCAAACATCAGAGCAAGGACTATTTGAACTAGCAAACTTATTGTTTATTATGTAATTTTGACGTACCTTATGTTATTTGTTATGTAATTTATTTAGGTAAAATAAAAATAATAATAATAATAATAATATTATTACGAAGGCCAACATCGAGATTAAGTGGAAATATTGAGCTTATTGAAGCTTACATATTAAGCTTTCCCCTTGATTAAAAAAAGTAAAACTGTCATTTCATTGTGTGTTTCTACTACCCTTATAATAATAATAATAATAATAATAATGTGTAATTCCAAATAAAAGAAAAAAAACCTGTTTTATCTGCAAGAGCAACTTTACAGATAACTGTGCAGATATATATATATGTATATATATAAAAATGATTTTAGGGGGAGTGCTTGAGGGGGGACGATGAGTTAGGCTTAAATTTAAAGGCTACAAGCTTTACTAAGGGATTGAGGTAGACAGAGCTGCCACACTAGTTACGTTTAGATAAAAACGAGTACAATCCCTTCCAGCTTTATTTACGTATAAAGGCATGCCGAAATTTTGTTTTAATAGACATTGCTTCAAAGAAAATGTATTAAATTGATTGTAATATTTACAGTATGAGAAAGTCGTGTGAATGTTTCACAAGGCGAGAATGCTTTCGGTTATGGATAACTGACGTTTCGTTAGTATTATACTTTACCATTTCACTGTGCACAATTTTTTTTTTTTTTTTTTAGAAAACTTTTACATTCAGAGAAGGCACTGGAAATGATATTACTTATCAATTTTAATAAATTGTTCAATTTTTGTTTTATCCCCTTCCCGGATACTATTCTAGCAGTGTATAAAGACGCCCTGATAGCTGGGTGGTTAGAGAACCGCAAACCGCAAAGCTGAGGTGTATTGCGTAGTAGTGGATTTAATTTCTTGAATTTTATTTGGTAATATTTTGTGTTTCAACAAGCAGTTTTAGGGAAGGGATTAGCTCAGTGGTTAGCGCACTGTACTCCCACGCGGAGGACCCGGGTTCGAGTCCAACTGTGTTACCCTTAGATTTTTTTCTTCCTAGGAGCCCCTACAGCTCGCAGTGTCTGATGACGGACAGTGTTGTCTGTAACGAGAGAATACTGCCCGGATGCCGGCAGTGTCTGCGAAGGCTAAGGGCGGTAATGACCGTAGATGTTGACGCGCCTTTAATTTAAAAAAAAAGAAAAAAAAAGCAGTCTTAAATTAATTTCTTAAGCCATGGCTTCGACTAATCGACCATTCTACGTCACGTGGTCCAGTAGGAAAAGGCTGCGCTGGCGAATGATGTTATTCATTTGGTTGGATATCCAGAGAGCACGTGTGTACAATCTTGGAATTTGAATGGTATTGGAACGATCTTTTGTTATTTTTAAAAAAATCTGGTGTGTGAAACACTCACACGATTTTCTCTTACCCCTAATATAGTTATATATAAAATGACAAATTTTCTTTATATATATATAAGAAAAAAAAGGAATATGCATTTGTTTGTGTAAATAGTATGTGAAGTTAAATGAGCCACTTTCGAAAAACTTAACAAAAAGTATTCAGTGAAGTCATAGTTCCGGATGATGGTATTTAACTGAAACCTTTGTGTCAGATGAGGTCGTGTGTTTATAAATGGAATTGAAGTTTGAGCTTCCTACGGTTTTTCGTTTTTGTCAAGTTTGTAGGACTATCTCTTATAAGAGTAAGAGAATTTTAAAAACATGCAATATCTAATAAAAAAAAAAAAAAAGTAAAACTTAGATAACTATTTTGCTTTTGGAAAGTTAAAGAAAACAAAGAGAACATTTACTCGAAACGTCAAAATAACAAGCCGATATAACTTCTCAAGACGTGATAAACTAGCAATCGTACATAAATTATTATATATTTTCCATATACAGAAGAATAGAGGATATTGTTAACATAATATATCGGCGACAGACAGAACGAGAATATTTTTGCATCTCTGGGGAGCTGACCCAGTCAGCCAACCAGTTGTGTGTGGTAGTTGATGAGGGATCTTTTTATTAAGAAGGAAGTATTATTGTGAACATTGTTAAGAAGAGGAAACTGAAAAACAAGAAGACTGTGTACTGTTCTCTGTCATATAATAAGGAGTGAGTGGGAAAGAGACACCTACCCAATCTTCTTCACAGCTATCTCTAACCTGGATCTTGTTCTAATAAACTGTATGTCCTCTCTCTCTCCATCCATTGTTTACAACTCTCACTTTAGTATTGACTGTATATTGTTTGTATGTCTCCACAGTTAGCAATAATTATTTTAAATAAAACTCATACCGCAGTATTGTACCATCTTTCTCTTCTTTTTTACTTTCTCTTACTCCTAGTAAGAGAAAGTATTGGGATCGTGTCAAATTTTCGAAATTGTTTTTTTCACCGGAAATACATGTTTTGAAGACCCCTGGGTAAGAAAAAAAAATGCTTTTAGCGAATGCTTTATTGAGTGTGAACAAAATATCTCAAAAACGAAAAAAACTGCAGGAAGCTCAAATTTGGCACTAAGGTTTTGGGCGAAATCTATCAACCGGAAATGCGACTTTACTTAATTTTTTTTTTAGTTTTTTGCGATTTTCTTTGATCTGCATATATTATCAAAATGCATAAATACCTATATCTTTGTTTGAAAAATTCTCCTTGGAAAAGTGATTTTTTGTGGGTGGTTGTGAGGGCGTTCAATAGTAGCGTTATGATTTCCTCAAAGTACGACTTCTGTAAAATATATGGTTTCATTACCTACATAATATACATTAGAAGCATTGATAGAATTTCAAATTTACAAAAAAAAAAACGGTTAACCGGAAGTGCGATTTTACAGAATATGTAGGTGTTATATTATGTCGATAGTAAAAACCATATATTGTATTCTAGTGTTGTGGTGGTTGGTTCCGCAGAGCTGGAAAGCATCAGAGACATTTTTCGTGTTAGCCTGCTTCATTTTGTGGTCATCAACCGTTTCGGGCGTTCGCCCATCTTCAGGATTTAGTTTACACACTGACTGGTGTTTTTAAATACAGTTACAACACCAGTCAGTGTGTAAACTAAATTTGTTCTGTGCAAGCCTGTGTTGTCACACTGTCTAAAACCGCATCCTGAAGATGGGCGAACGCCCGAAACCGCTCGATGACCACAAAATGAAGCAGGCTACCACGGAAAATGTCTCTGATTGTATTCTAGTGTTACCTTAGAGGAAAGCTTAATGTTACTGTTCCCTCAGAACCTATAAATCAGCTATAAACTAAATTATCGATTTTTCCCTAGAAAATTTTTCATGTAAAAGTGTTAGGTATTAATGTGTGTATGTTTGTGTGTGTGGGTGTGTAGATAGATCGTATACAAAGTTTAAAAAAAAAAAAAAAAATTGTCGGATCCGTTTTCGAGAAAATCGCCAAAAACTGAAGAAAAAACATTAAAGTCACATTTCCGGGTGTTTTGCCTGGAAAGCTTCGTATCAGATGCGATGGTAATATTATCTAAACGGAATATCAAGTTAGCTGTAATAGGATCCATAGCAGAGAAAGAGAGACAAAATGACAGGACCACTCTCTCGGGCTAGAGTGGGAGACCTGCATAAATACAGCGACGTGAGATAGATATACAACAGAGTTCACTCGCCAGTTACAACGTGTCATTTATCACTCTTACCATTTTAGTGTAAAGTCCAGGCAGTCAGAGTCACTTTTAGACAACAGAGAGACATTTATACAGGTTCAGTCATATCTAGTTGTTCATTCAAACCAAACCATTT
>JAAEAF010009350.1:0-55509 GCA_011037195.1 Triatoma infestans
AAACACACACACACACACACACACATAGTAACATAATCTTATAACCTCCCCACATATATACAACCAACAAGTGTGAGTGTAACAGAAAAACATTACGTTGAACTCTCTATACGAACTTGGTACGAACTTGGTGAATATGCTCTGACGAT
This sequence comes from Triatoma infestans, assembly GCA_011037195.1. NCBI lineage: Eukaryota > Metazoa > Arthropoda > Insecta > Hemiptera > Reduviidae > Triatoma > Triatoma infestans. Next base: position 150 of record JAAEAF010009350.1, read on the forward strand.
GGATGAGAATCAAAAATCGGTAAGCAACAAAATCATTATGCATGCATGCTATGATGGATAAAATACCTGAAGTCAACCAAAATTGCGGACCCACCCACATTTTCATCAATTTATCAAGACGTTAGAATAAAAAAAAAAAAAAATCTGATGTGAAACACTCACACAATTCTTTTACTGCAGTTAAATATGAGATAACAAATTTTTTTTAATTTTAAAAGTTTTATACAGTTGACTAAATAATATAAATAGAGAGTTTATGAGTGTTAATATAATGTTAGAAAACATTCATGACATAAATAATATTTGAAGTGATTTACAATGCACTCAGAAGATAACGCAATTAATATTAAACATAATGTACAATAATAACATTTGAAATCTAATGTAACAAATCACTCGGAACCACCTGAAATCCTTTAAAGTTAGTAAAAGTCTGCAACTCTTCCGGTTAACCGAGTTTCTTCAAATTTGAAATTCTACTAATGATTTTAATGTATCTTATTAGTATTATATTGTAATAACATAGTAGAAGAATACATTATGAAGTGACAAAAGTTTAACATTGCTGCTACCCCCCTCCCAGAATCCTCGAAACAATCAATTTTCTGTTTCAAATTAAAGTGAAGTTATTAATTATTTATTTGTTTTCTGGGAATACACCCATACAAATAGAGTCAGGCTACATTTTATCAACTGTACTATGTACTGCGTACATACTTATATATTTACAAATAATAAAAAAATTAAAAACAAAATGAAAGAAACAATTACTATATATAATTTCTATATATTATTTATTTATTTATATTTCACAATTTTGAATTAAGTAATTGGCTAAGGTAATGACACTCTACGCAAGGCGAGATTATCACTCAAAATTGCTAGAAAATTGTGTTTAATCATTTATATAAAACGATCTTATTTTAAAGCAATAGTTGATATTATAGAATAGGTTTCTGATATGGGGATTCATTGTTTGTGGAGAGATTATTGGGAAGGTTGATTATTGATGTGGTGTTGTCGAACGGGATGTAGTGAAGAGTAGATAGGAAAGGCAACTATTAAGTGGTAATATCTAATATCTTCTAAAGCGTAAAATTACAAACAGAGCAGATTTCCAGAGGGTTAATTAACTAAGCATAGTACTTATATGTTATTTTGATTTGTTGTTTACCAAGCAGTATTATTTGGGCGAATATTTCGATTATATTGAAGGGAATATTGAGAGGTTGATGTAGGATTGGGCAGGACTGTTAGTGACTTTAAGTTCATATATTTTAGTATATATTCTGCTGTAGTATATATACAGGGATTTCACATCAGATTATTTTGAGTATTCTTCATATTTACCTAGGATCTATGGGATTTCTTTATTTAACCCTTCAGCCGTCACGTCGAGTCATATTGACCCAGCTCATACTTTTTCTATTTTTATATCAAAGTGGGTTAGGCTAGCGAAATTTTTATTTTTCTCTTTTTGACGTATTTTGATTGAGATGGCATTGGTCTTTTTCCCGCTGCCGGTTTTATGGGCGCGAATCAGCCATTCTGACCCGAGGTGACAGTGTGTGCAGTTCATTTCTTAGTATTTTAACCCGAGGTGATTCTTTGTGTAAAGCTTAAAAACTCTACTTCGACCCGAGGTGACAATTTGTGTAATAACTTTTTCCTCCAGTAAAACTGATTGCGAAGTAATTCTTTGATTTTAATCAATAAAAGTATTTTTTTATTGTTGTTGCTGTTCATAATCTTTTCCTTCATATCTATTGACAAGGTAATGTTTTTCTTATTTCTGTGGAATAATGTTACATTTCAGATGTCAGCCAGACCAATATTTGTTACAGATGAAGAAATCTTAGAGGAATTTGAAAGACAAAATCGTGAAGAAGGAGATATTCCGTTTAACTTAGACTCTGAAATTGATGATTCAGAAGAAGATGGAAGTGACGGTGAAGAAAGAAGCGATCAAGACACTCATACAGATCAATCAGCAAGTGATAATGAGCCAGAAATAGTTCATGAAAGGGAACCAAACTATTTCATTTCAAAGAATAAGGCAATTAGGTGGAACAGTGAACCTCTGCGAGCAAGCAGTCGAACAACAAAAATAAATATAATAAAAAATTTACCTGGAGTGCGCCAAAAATTTCAAGATACTGAAAATGAATTGGCTGCATTTTCTATTTTTTTCAATGATGAAATAATAAATCTTTTAGTTGAGAATACCAACACATACATTGAATTGGCTCGCTTGCATTATAAATGCTACCAAGACTGTCGAAAAACAGATTCGGATGAAATGAGGGTGTCATCGGACTCCTCATATTGACAGGAATGTATAGAAGAGCTCACACTAATTTAAAAGATTTTTGGGATCGAGATGGACCAGTAGTGTTTTCTTTGGCCATGATCTTTCAACGGTTTTGTTTCATTTTAAGATTTTTAAGATTTGATAACAAAGAAGATAGGAAAAAGACAGAGGAAGAAGACAAATTAGCCGCAGTAAGGGAATTAATTACAATTTTAGGGAAGAAGTTTCAAGAAGTTTACTGCCCTTCTGAATACTTAACAATTGACGAGCAGCTAATACCTTTTAGAGGGCGCTGTGGATTTCGGCAGTACCTTCCAAATAAACCCAAATCTTACGGGATAAAAGTGTTTGCGCTAGTAGATGCCAGAACTTTCTACTTGTGCAAGTTTGAAATATATGCCGGACAACAGCGAGATGGACCTTTTAAGAACTCCAATTGGCCATCCGATATTGTTCTTCGTTTAGTAGAGCCAGTCAGCAATTCCGGTCGAAATATAACCACGGATAATTGGTATACAAGCTATGCATTAGCAGAAATTATTAGCTATTAACTTAACCCTTGTTGGAACTCTGAGGAAAAGTAAGCTAGAAATCCCTAATGCATTTCTGGCAAACAAGACAAGGGAAGCGAACAGCTACCTTTTTGGGTTCATAGAGAAAATTGCAATGGTGTCTTATGTACCCAAAAAATCAAGAGCAGTAATTTTGTTATCTACAATGCATAGCGATAAATCAATTGATAGCGGAACAGGGAACAAAAATAAACCCGAAATTATAACATTTTATAATGCCACCAAGGGAGGGGTCGATACTAACGACCAACTTTGTTCAAATTATTCTGTTGGAAGAAAAACAAATAGATGGCCCCTGGCAATTTTTTACCACTTACTTAATGTGTCAGGCATTAATGCATATATCACATGTAAAAATAATGCCCAACGTAAAAATATAAATTTCAAAATGGACAGACGCACCTTCCTCAAAAGTTTGGGGCATCAGTTAGTGCGAAATGTCATTATAAGAAGGTCGCTGAGCACCGTGATCCCACGGAATTTGAAAGTAAGGATCAATATGTATCTGCAACAAGAAGGCGCAATAATACTCCCGATTGACAAATGAAGAAGAAATTCCAAACCCTAAAAAACGAAGGAGATGCCACATATGCCCTAGTACAAGGGACAATAAGTATGCTACTTTTTGCAGTAACTGTAAAAACTACATATGCAAGATACACTCAGTAACTATTTGCAGTAACTGCAGAAATAATTGTAACGAACTAATTGTTTTAATTTTAACTGTAAACTCTCAATAACTTCCTTATTTTTTATTACAGGCTTAGTAGTACCTCATTTAGAAATTACATTTTTATGTTATGTATTTAGTTTTTAATTTTTAATTCTGTTTTATTTAAGTGTAAATAAACACTTTGGGTTTGATTTCTGTTCCCCATAACATGATATTAATTAGTTTTCAGTTTCTATTTAATGATTTTTAATGTTGGGTCAATATGACCTGAGGTGACGGCTTATAGCACTTCACGAAAGGTGACGACTCAAGGGTTAATTTATTAGGATCAAATTGTAGTTAATATATCAAATTTAATCAAAATGGTTTGAACCGTTTTTGAAAAAATCGCAGAAAATTCAAACTTGACATTTCGTTTAAATGCCACCAGGGGGACCCGTTAAAAATAGGTTTTTAATCAAAAATCGGTCAACCGGAAGTACCACTTTACTGAATAGATTTGTTGTTGTTGTTGTTTATTGCGATTTTCTCAAGAACGATTCGAACGATTTTCTTTAAACTTGGCTTCTCAACTGCGCATATATAGAGCAACATTTTTTTTTTTTTTTGGAATAGTTATTTTAAGGGGAACTCAGTAAATTCATACCATCGGTTGATGAAAAAACCTTATGGCTCAACAGCCCGTAAGGGTCAAGGCTTGCCCGGCGGTGTATTGAATAGGGGGGCGTGTGGTAAGCACGCAGCAGTTCCCACGCCGTTTAGTACCGGCCTTCGCTACCTAAGGCACTATTAACTGTAGCTTCCAACTTTTTATCACGATGCTAGGTCAACACCGACTTTGCCCTCACAGGAATCGAACCCTGAATTCTCTCATGAAAGGCGTGTGAGCTAGCCACATAGACCAACGTGTTTTTTTTGTTTTGTGTTATTTGAAAGGTGCACAACATCTAAGGTCCTTCGCACCTTTTATCTTATCTTTGATAGACAATATACTGATTGGGATCGTTTCCTAACGAGAAAACCTAACAACTCGCCTAACATATACTAAATCGGACCTATATTATTTCTATAACTACTTGGGGTGGAATACTTGATATTCCTCGCACCTCTCACCGATCATAGCCTAAACTAAAACTAATATGTACATTTACTCTAATTTACACTTATCATTACGCATTCATACAGACAAACATACCAATAAATACTTACATACTTAAATGTGCTCATACTAATAAATACTCCCAAGCAAATAAATACTTACACATACACATAAAATGTGTTTTATGTTTTACGTCGATCGCGAAATACCATAGGATGTTTATTTTGGGATTCTGTCATTTTCCTTATACATGCCTTTTTAATTTTACTGAGGTGCACTACCTTTTTACCGTCTTCCATATGTAAGCATACAGTATGGTTGGGGTATAATTTGTCTATTTTGTAAGGTCCAAAAAATTTACGGCCAAATTTGCCCTGAGGTTTGAAAATTTTGAGGTAAACATTGTCGTAAATCTGAAATTGATGTTTAGATACATTCCGATTATAATATTTGGCTCTAGTAACTTTTGCCTTTTCATTATTTTCCTTAGCTGAAGCGCGTACCTCTTTAATTTTATTGTACAATGTCCTTGTGTGGATATTAAAATTATCGAGGTCACGGGATGGGAAGTTTACTAGCCAAGGAAATTTGAACTTACTCCCAAATATGAGTTCATGAGGAGAATAGACTGTCGAGGTATTTGGACTTGAATTGTGTGCAGCTTTTATAAGTGGTAGATATCTGTGTCACTGGTTTTGTGAGTAGTGGGAGATACTACGAGCTATCGTTTTAATGAAATGTATTTCGTGTATTGAGTTGTTGTGTAGTGGTAGCTTGTGTACCACTTAGTAAAAGGGTTTGTGAGTATATATGTTTAAGAGAGAAGTATTAGTAATAAACAAGAAAGCACCACTGTTTTGAAAACTAATGATTATTCTTTAAAAGAATTTAATCTTTACAATATCACAATAATATGCTTATAATTATACTGAAATTAGTTGCAATAAACTCTTATGTTTTAACTTATAACTGGCACAGTCCTGATGTGTTCTGATTCGGTGTCTACCACAGACTATATTGTTAGAAGGCAGAATGCAGACTGTTCTAGAAGGAATGTCTTTCAATTGTTCAAATCTTTTCAAATAATGCTGGTATGTCTAGAGGGAGTTACCCTAGCTGTTTCTTGCCCTTTATCTCTTGGTTTGCATTGACCTAGATTGTAGTACATTAAAGATGGACAGTCATACTACATATATACGCACTAAACTGAATTTCGGGTGGAGTATTCAATATTCCTCGCACCCTAAACAGAAACTAAACCTAAAACTAACATATTTATACTATTTACACTACATTCTTTCGTACCATTCATACCTTGCCGGGGTGCCTATCCCGACATAGACCCATCCCTCCAGAAGGCAGTGGCTCCCAGTTATGTAAATTGAAAGTACAGGAAAGGTGTCCTGTAGAGAAGAAATCTGCCACCACTATCCTGGACATTAGCCCTCCGCACTCATTCATACAACCATTCTTACAGCCTATGTCTAAATCTAACACAAATTAATTCTACTTATAGAACTAAAGAAAAAGAGAAACCTTTAGACGAGCAATTTATACGAGTCTAACAGATATTTTCAGCATAGTGTCCAATAAATTAAATGCATTAAGTTAATTTCTTGTAGAAACTGCAGCGCTTTTTGTATATTGTTTTCATTGTCATCACTTAGGCTTTTCCTTAATGCTATTTTCTAAGTTCACTCTCCCTTTTGCCGCACTAGACCAACGTATGAGGAGACATCATCGGTTAATGAAGTTTTATCTAAAAGGAATATCAAGTTTAAGCTTCTTTTGAAGTTTCGTTTTCGTGATATTTGTCACACACAACTCACACCACGAAACATGTATTTTGTGATGAAACACAATTCCAAAAATTTATTACGCTCCCAAATACTTCCACTTATCAGCTCTAAAAAGATAAAATAAAATTAACAGACAAAATCTTTAAAAAAAAAACGTAACAAATCTACGGAAGATTTTCGATGGTAGCTCTTCCATTTCGATTCCTATACTGTATACATTGAAAATTGTGATTATTAACGAACTGTATGTACAAATGCCTACAACAAGAAATAAATTACAATCACCCTGGGCTCTTCACTTCAATATTCTGCACGAAGAGTTAAAAAAAAATTTCACTTCTACAGATTTCTTAATTATAAAATTACACTCGGCTTTTGTAAAAATCGATAAAACTCTTGTTTTTCTTGAATGTTATTTAAAAAAATACTTCTCATATTTTTTATTTTATTTTATTAATAAAATGCTTTAGGTAAAACAATTTCTTTTTAAGTAATATATATATTATTACTTAACATATAAATAAATAAAAAAACATCCTAACAATATTTTTTTAAAAATCCCTTAATTAATTGAACCTAATGGATAACTTTTAAATTTATTATTATTAGTTTTTTTTAAATATATATTTATTGTTTAATATTTTATGCCATAATTTTAGTTTAACCAAAGAAAATATATATTATTATTTTATAAAATACATCGGCATTGGTTTATACATTGATTTATCTTTGTTCGTAGCTTTTTAATCTTTTTAACGGAAATAAAAAAAAAAAAAAAAAAAAAAGTGGTAAAAGAATATAAAGATATTTTTTCTTTAAAATCTTCTAATCTTTTGTAATAAAAGAATATTATCAAGCTCAAATTAAAAAAAAAAATATATATATATATATAAAATTACAGATTTAGAAAATAAACATAGAAAAATCTGGCGTAAAACACTCATAGAACTTTCTCTTACTCCAGTTCTTAAAATTATAATTGACCAATTTTATAGTTTGTGAACCAAATTAAATGAAAAATTCGTCGAAAACTAAAAAAAAAAAAACGGAAAAGCGCACATCCGGTTTTATTAATTTCCTTAAACTCGGAATTTTCGCATCTATTTATTTTTAATTAATTTTCTTTGGATGATAGAATTGTATAATCAACTATGGATTGTGTGATGGATGCAAGAAATATAGAAAAATGAAATGTTATTGGTGTGATGTGTGTTTGTATTTATGTGCTGGTAGAGTGTAGCACGAGCGATTTAGTAAAAGGGCTTGTAAGTATATATGTTTAAGAGTGAAGTATTAGAAATAATCTAGAAATCACACTGTTTTTAGAATAGATATATTCTCTAAGTGAAATTAAGTTACTTTAAAATATCACAATAATATGCTTATAAGTTATAAGTATACTGAAATTAATTGGAATATCTTATGTTATAGCTTAAAACTGGCACAGTCCTGATGTATTCTCCTTGGTGTCTACAACAAAACTGTCTCGAAGGAATGTCTTCTAATTGTTCGTTCAATTCCTCCCGTGTGAGAAGAAGGGAATAGACAATGCTAGCCAGTTCATGAACTTTAAAGGACACTAGTGGTCTTCTACCTGAAATGTCCTTTTGTCTGGGGATGTCACATTTTCTTGATATTTTTGATTTTTTAAATTAAATATATTTTTACATTCCTTGCATCCATCTTTAAAGAAAGCACTTTAAAGAAAAACATAACCCCCATCCCTCCCATAAATGTGCCATTAAATGAATTTTCTCACAAAAATGTTTTAAAAAAAAATTGTAGATCTTTGTATTTTCAGTTCATATACAGAGTTTCAAGAAAATCGTCGGAGCCATTTTTAAGGAAAATTGGGAAAAAGTGAAAAAAATCATTTAGTAAAGAGGTAAAGTAATGGCACTTCCGGTTGTCCGATTTTCTTCAAACTCGGAATTTCAACAACATATTCAATTCTAATTAACATTATTTAGATAACAGAATTGTCTAATAAACTGAAATAGCATTTTTTAGATTGGAAACCTAACCCCACCCTCACCCGAACCTGTCCTTAGAGAAAATGTTCAAATAAAGATGTAGCTCGTTTATGTGAGTTGAGCCATTTTTTGAGAAAAACGCAAAAGTAAAAAAAATCAAACTATAAAGTGGTACTATATCCGGTTTGAGGAATTTTGCTTCCGGTTGAGGAATTTTTGGAGTTTTGGAGTATTCACACAAACCAGATTTTTTTCTAAATAAAATATTGTCAATAAACATTTATGTCATTTACTAATTATTCATAGGAAAAAAAACCGTAATTAAAAGAGTGTACCCGGTGTGAATATTTTTTTGTATACGATTTCATAACCACAATTGTTAAATAAACAGAATATTAACACTAACTAAATTTGTCTTGAATGTAATTATTAACTTTTTATTTGTGAAATATTCGTAAATCCAGATAAATAATATTTGGTCCAATCTATATATTACATCGCTTGTGAACGGCAGAAGCTCCATTTTATATAAAAATTCACCGCATACAGTTTACATAGATGAAAACTGCTGGCCCCAAATAATAATAGGTTTGTATATAAAAGAAAACAAAAATTATCGTTTTTTCAATTAAAAAAAAAAAAAAATTTTTTATTTTTTATTACTTTAATGAATTTTTTATTAATTCATAAATTTATGGCCCAGTGTGATATTTCTACCAGCTGTTGGATGCCCTCCTCGCTGAGTTCCATTCAGAATCAAAAAACTGTCTCACTCTAGTTTTCACTTTCGCAGAAAGTTATTAAATTTTCTTCCCCGCAAAGAAAGTATACAATGGACCAAACCTATTAGTTAGAAGGGATAAAACTAATGACGTGAGGGATATGGCCTGGAAGTTACCTTGCTTGAAAAAAAAAAAATAGAACTTGTTTGCGAAATTTACAAAAGCTGGATAACGCGGGGATTTCATGGAAAATACATCTGGAACGAATTCGTGATATATTACTCCTTCATAGTTCCAGAAAATGTACAACATGCATTTTTCCCAAAATTGCCCTGGAAATGGTGTTTGCCCGCCAACCAATCTTAGATCACTTATGGTTTTACCAGTAAATCCACTTTTCATCACATTTCACATTCTTTTGTAGAGTTGCGTGTTAGATGGATGTTTTTTTTTTTAAGAGAAATTGGCAAGTATCCATTCTTCTGGCGGCCGATTAAAAGGGTAAGTTCCTGCAGCATTATCCTATATCTCTTCCGTTTTACCTTTCTCATACTATGGAGATGGTGGCTAACCGTGTTTATAGACACTGCCACTTTTACAACAAATGCATGAGTACTTGTAGTTAGATTTTTATTCGACATCTTCCCGTAACTTTTCATCAAGGTCACATGATGACCGCCCTGAACCTGTCTTTCCTTCTAAGGTCTTATTATCACTATTAAATTTTTTTGATAAACCAATGCCGCTTAGTGTGCTGATCAAGGAAATCTTCTAATAGCCTGCCAATTCGCCACAGTAAACCTGGACTTAGTAGTTTACATTAGCAACTTCACTAAGGCGCCACTATCGCGCTACCAAGCGCACTTTAACTATGCATTACTTTCTCTGTCATGGCCACTGAATTACTGGTGAATGGGCAGCTAATCTCACCCTTCTAGCAGCTGTCATTAGCAGTAAAAGAAAGTGAATATAAGCTGACCATTTGAGTGAGGGTCTTATGGTCAGTCACAAATTCTGCCTTGGAGAGGTCAGTTTCCAACTTTATTTTAAAGAGTAATTATTATTATTTATCTGTGGAGAGGAACCAAACCCTACGGTATCCAAAGCCTCACTGGGCCTATATAACTACCCCAAGGAAAACAACAAACGGGTCTAGAACAAATATCTAGACCCGGCTCATCCATCTAAGATTCACCGCAGTCCGAACAAATCGGACAGTAACCTTAAGGGGAAATAGCCTAAGCTCTTCCACAGACACCCTGCTCCGACCAAAGATCCTGAACCTAATCGTCTCATAACCCAAACAATCTGTCATAAGATGGATGAGTGTTTTCTCCTCTGACTCAAAGACTTTACAAAATGGATCCGGCCTGAGCCCCATTCGTAGAGATGTCTCCTTAAACCACAATGTCTAGTAGGGATCCAACCAGATGCCTGAGAGAGCTCCGTGAAAAACACAGCAACGTCTCACTAATAGCCCTGTCCGCACCCCCGATGAGCATTTTGGTCTGCCGACAACCAACTGAGCTCATCCATAAGGATGAATGCTGTGAAGCTGTCCATGATTGGAAGCTTGGCAGACATATGCCAGAAGACACGCCAACAGCAGGCTTGGGACCAATGAAAATGAGAGAGGCGCCTAATTTGGCAAACCTATCCACTTCCCCAATCCCAAAAATTCCCATGTGACCCGGTACCCAGACTAGAAGCACATCCTTCAGAGAAGAAAGCTCTTTCTTCTTTTAAAACATTCTAACACCAACCTGGAAGTGAAGTACATGAACTCAGCGCCTTCAGTGCAGCTTGACTGTCCGAGCAGATACAAACAACTTTTAAGTTAGTGTTACGTACCTCTCATCCAAGATACAACAAAGAATAGCATAAACCTTAGTCTGGAAGACTCTGGGTCTCAAAATAGACCGCAGCTCCAGACCTACCATTCATTCTGGAACCGTCCGTGTAACAGCGGAGGTAATTATCAGGTATCATACCAGACGGACCCAATCTTTCCTAGAAGGTAACTTAACTCTGTAGAAATGATCGAAAACAAAATTTAAAGGGTAAATACTCAGTCGCTATATAAACCTCACCTCCCTAGCCACACTAGCTCACTACCAATAGAACTAGCAAGAGTTCTAATTTGTCTACAACACTATTCAAGAGACTCGCAACATCAACGCTGCCCCATTCTACTATAATCATCACGCTACCAACCGACCATCATCATTCGCTCTTCGCTCAATCACACTCTCTACACGTTCTATATACTATTCACTCCTTACCCAGTATAATCATAAATAAATATGAATTGTGAGTTTAGTGCGAGTTTGATGATTCATTCAATTCACTATCAAATTTCGCTACCATTACAAATGCCAGTAGGGTTTTTTTTTATTTTTTGTTTCATTCGTCAAAACCATCAATCACAACCATTACAGTAGCCAAATTTCCCTCTCCATCTTCTCACAAAAAATTTTAAGAATTAATAAGTCTATTTTGTTAAAGTTTCAGCAATTCTTGTGTGTGCGGTATGACTCAAAGTAAACTATAGCTTCAGCCTCTCTATTCATTATGGGAAGAAAGTCCACCCTTGTTCACATCACATGAATACAATTTCAACACTCAAATATTAATGAATAATTGTATTATCTTTCATGAATAGAAGGTTCCTATTAGTCCAATTAGGCTTTATATTGTTCGTACATTAATTTTTTTTTACATTTTTTTGTGTGGTGATAATAATCCTAGTAATAATACAATAATAATATTTAGGAGAGCTGATTAATAAGATAAAGCATTTACACATATTATGTGCACAGTTAACAGGGTATTTCCTTATATAAATAAATAAGTTGTAGGGTTTTGTTAATGTATTCATTTTGGGACGGGCCAGTGTTAGTATAGTACCAGTAGTTGTTGTTGTTAAGAGAATAGGTTGGTAACTTGGTAGGAGGGATAAATGGTTGGCTTTCCAAAAAGGGGTTATCAGATCCCTCTCTAATGTTGGCCACTTCTAATAGGCAATGTCTGCTGACTTTACTAAAACAGGGCATATAATGACTCTATCCAGGGCCGGCTGCAGGAAGCTCCGAGTTTTCTACGCTACGTTCTGAGCGCGGCCTCCTTCAAAATTAATACTTATTCACAATGTGATTTTTAACCTTATAATAATTTACATAATTACATGATTTTTATTTTTTTTTAATGATTAATAATTATTAAATATTAAAATTAAAGGAATATGCTGGGTGAATGTAAATATAGTGTGGCACAAAATTTTTGCGAAATGATACATTAGAGAGAAACAGTATGTTAAAATACTAGGGTCATTCAATAAGTAACTTTGACAAATCGCTGTAGCTCAAAAAAACGATTTATTTAATCAATACAAAACTTTTTGCTACTTTTCAACATAGTCCCCAACAACATTTGTACACTTATCCCATCGTTCTTCTAATTTGTGTATGTCTCTGGCATAAAATTCGCTTAGTCATAAAATTTTGCTCGTTGTCATGAAGCAAAATCACGCTTTTAGTCAAAAGTGTCTACGACGTTTCGTTCGAATGGCAGGCCTTACTTTGTTTGTGAGCATATCACCGTAATACTGGCTGTTGATAGTCCTTTGATCTTCGAAATAGTCACAATAAATTGCGAGATTCGAGAGAGGATTTTGTAACTTTAACCGGTTACTTCGTTGCTTGTCACAGACACTTACACGGCCACTTTTAAACTTTTCTACCCATTTGCAAACGTTCGAACGGTTCAAACAATCATTCCCGTACACTTTCAACATTCTTTCGTGGATTTCCTTACCTTTGATACCCTCTACAACTAAAAATCTAATCACTGAGCGTTGTTCTTCCGAGGTTCAATGATCGAGCTGACTCGAACAGCTGACGAGAAACTAAGTATATGGATGCCAATATGATGCACAGAAACTATTGTATTGATTAAACAAACCGTTTCTGAGCTACAGCGATTTGTCTCGTTACATATTGAATTACCGTAGTATATTTCATTTTGTTGTTATTAATAAAAATACCCAATTCTTGTTTTTTGTATTATTTATTTTTTTCTAGGTTTCGTCAAGCGGGAACCTAAACGTCATCAGACAAACTACGGCAACATATACATAGCATTATATGTTATTTTTTCGTATGTGACTATTTACGTTAATAATGAAATCTATAACCTAATATTTTTACTTTCTCTTATTCCTAGTAAGAAAGAGGAAGTATTGTAATCGTGCCAAATTTTCGATATCCAGTTTTCACCGGAAATATCCGTTGTCCAAAAAAAAATTGGTTTTTAGAAAATGATCTGTGTGTGTGTGTGTGTGGTGTGTGTGTGTATGTGAACAGCATAGCTCAAAGACAAAAAAATCTTACAAAGTTAAAAACTTGATATTCCGTTTAGGTATCACCATGGGGATCCGACAGTGGGTCATTTGTTAAAATTCCTTAACTGGAAGTACTACTTTACTAGTTTTTTATTTACTTTTTGCGATTTTCTTTAAAATGGCTAGAACGATTTTCTTCAAACTTGGTATATCAACTACACATACAAAGGGCTACAACTTTTATTTGGAACATTTTTCTGGAAAAATTCCTTTAAGGGCAATTTTGAGGGAGGGATGGTGTTAGGTTTTCCTCTAAAGTGCCCTCACTTCTGTCATCTAAATAATATTAATTAGAATTAAATATATTGTTGAAATTTCGAGTTTAAAAAAAAATCGTATGCCCGAAATTGCGTTTTTACTGAAATGTATTTTTCAGTTTTCTCGAAAATGGCTCCAACGATTTTCATTAAATTAGGAATGTGTACTATACATAGAAAGAGGTACAACTTTTATTTGAAACATTTCTCCTGATAATTTATTTATAGGAGCTTGGCTAAAATTCCGAGTTTCAAGAGAATTAGTAAGACATTAGCGAGAAAAAGTGCTCTTTTACTGAACATTTTTTCAGTTTTCGACGAATTTCATTAAATGTGGTACACTAACTACTAAACTAATTTACACTAACTAATTTGTCAATTTCAATTTTGAAAATTGGAATAAGAGAAAGTTGTGCGGGTGTTTCGCACCAGATTTTTCTTTTTTAGCTTTGCATCAGCATTGTACGAGCTTGCATTTAATACAGGAAGTAGGTTATATTGTTTCTTTTTTTTACGTATTTTTGATTTATTATTTTGGTATAAAATATGGCCAAATACATTTCACTTACTTTGAAAATTATATTTATATTACAATTTGAAATTTTCTTTTTACAATTATTTTTAATATATTGTACTTAAATCTACACATTAGATTTGAAGTGGTTTCGTCTTTTTTTTTTTTAATTCTTTTTTTTTTGGTTGGTGTTCATTGATGTTTTGTTTATATTTATGTCTGAATTTCTAAGAATAGTCTTCTTTTTTTTTTGAAGATTTTGTTCATGGTATTATAATACTGAAAATACATCAAGATTTATGTTGTGTTTTTTTCTCGTCCTATTGTTTATAGCTCTGCACTTATATTTTTATAAGTTTCTTAAATATTATTACCCGTTAGAAAAGATAGAATAGCTATTTATCCATTTCAAGTTTCATATATTGCTGCCGTGTTTGTTTCGTGGCAAGCGCACTCGCCATTGAAGAAATCAAATTTCAATCCCGCAAGGGCTCAAAAGAGACGCGAATCCACGTGAAGAGACCAAAAGTTCCTACAATTATCGATGTCTTACAGGCCTGTTGCACCCAAGAATTTTTACTTTCTCTTACTCCTAGTAAGAGGAAGTATTGTAATCGTGTCCGATTTTCGATATTGAGTTTTCACCGGAAATATCCGTTTTGAGGTCCCCTGAGACAAAAAAAGTGGTTTTAGCAAATGGTCTGTGTGTGTATGTGTATGTATGTGAACTGCATAGCTCAAAAACGAAAAATCGTAGAAAGTTTAACATTGATATTCCGTTCCGTTTAGTTATCACCATGGGATCCGACAGTGGGTCATCTATCAAAATTCCTCAACAGGAAGTATCACTTTTACTAGTTGTTTTTTTTTTTTACGTTTTTGCAATTTTCTCAAAAATGGCTCCAACGATTTTCTTCAAACTTGGTATATCAATTACACATACTAAACAACTACAACTTTTATTTGAACACCTCTAACGTCTATTTCAGTATATTACACTTCTATTATTTAAATTAATGTTAATTAAGAATTAAATTATTGTTGAAATTCCAAGTTTGAAAAAAATCGGATAACCGGAAGTGTGTTACTTTACCGTTTACTAAATGATTTTTTTTTCACTTTTTCGCGATTTTTTCAAAAATGGCTCCGTCGATTTTTTTGAAACTTTATATATAAACTAAACATACAAAGATCAACATCATTTATTTAAAACATTTCTCTGGGAAAATTCATTTAAGGGCACTTTTAGATGAGGGGTGCTATCATAGTTGATAATACTTTTCTATCATCCAAAGAAAATTAAACAGAAATAAATAGATTGCTAAAATTCCGTGTTTCAAGAAAATTAGTAAACCGGAAGTGCGCTTTTACTGAACTATTTTTTCAGTTTTCGACGAATTTCATTAATTTTGTTACACAAACTATAAAATTTGTCAATTATAATTTTGAGAACTGGAGTAAGAGAAAGTTGTGTGAGTGTTTCATACCAGATTTTTTTTTTAATGTTTTGAACTCACAGGAAGGATCTTTATATATATTATATAATCCGCTTAATATTTAATTGATCGTAATTGTATGAGAGTAAACATTAAATTTGCCACAAAATAACTTAAAAAATTTTGGCTTTCCCAAGAGCGCACACAATGAAATAAGCTATCGAAAGTAAAAGAAATCGCTGAAGTATTTGAGCACAAAAAAATGAAAGCTAGAAAAAAAAAATTCATTTCAGCGATTCTTTAATTTCTGTTTAATAAAATGGACCAAAAATTAAACAAAATATTCTAATTATAAATTTCTAGCGATATAATATACGAGACATAATAATAAGATTTTAAACTTTATATCTGAAAGCAGTTTTACGTCCTCGCAATATATCATAAAATGAAAAAATTCCGGACAAAAAACTTAAATTTAGAAATGATACGTACAAATACTATCTCTTTTAGGCGGAAGAATTTAAATCTATATATTTTAAATAGCCTACATATTTATTTAATGCAAACACTAAAATGGATATATTATAAATAATCCTTTCACAGAAATGTTAAACCGGCCCACAAACAGATACGTTCATTAAGTTTAGAAAGCATTGGCGGATGTTGTAATCTGGCAATCTTTGTTTTGGGTATATGTTACTTTAATACCCATTATCTTCAGAATGTTTTGTTTACATTAGATAAGATAATAAGATTAAATAACATTATTTGGAATAATAAATTAAATTATTCCTGAATTTAATTGGAAGAATTTAATACTGGCTGGAAAATTTTTATTTTCGATAGATATTGAAAATGCTTTCTGTGTTATATAATGAGACATTTTTTTTATAAAGAGTGATTGTAAACTCATCAGAAGGACCACGTCAAAAAGTGGTGTCTACCAAACTATAGTTTTTAAAGGAGTACAGTCCATAGAATATAATAAAGAACAATAAATGAAAGAACAAAAACAGCAAAAAAAGCAAAAAAAAGCAAAGGAGCTATCGGTGTGTTACGTTGATTTAATCAAAGCATTCGACAAAGTTAACAAAAGGGACATCCTGAAGGCATTAAGAGAGAAAGAAGTAGACTGGGGGCACATATTAGCAGTTGAAAGTCTATATAGAAGAACTAGGAATGTCGTAAGATTCGCAAATAATACCTCGGAGGAATTCGAGAACACAGCAGGGATTCGTCAAGGGTGTAGTCTAAGTCCCCTACTATTTATTCTGGTGTTAGACAAGGTCATAGCTAGCTCCAAAACGAGAATGAGGAGATTCCACCTAGGACACCACAACATGAGACCGGTTAACCTTTCATTACTAGCCTTTGCCGATGACATGGTACTTCTCGCAAACAACGATAGAGATCTTCAGCACAACTTAAAAGTATTACAGGAAGAGCTGAGGACAATTAACATGAGCATCGACCCGGACAAAACAAAGGCAATGAGAATTGGAAAGAAACCAGGACGACTAATGAGAATACTGCACATAAACGGCAAAAGTATTGAACAAGTGGATAATTTCAAATACCTGGGAGCTCACCTACACGAAAATGGCTATATAGATAACGAAATAACGGAACGCGTAGGCATGGCAGGCAGGTTGTTCAATGCCGTTAAAAACAGGTTTCTAAACCGGCGGGAGGTGGGAAAGAAGACAAAACTGGCCGTCTACAGGTCTACATTCCTCCCAATCCTCACATACTCGAGTGAATCTTGGACATTGACCAGCAAACACAAATCAATGATCCAAGCCGCTGAGATGAGGTATCTTCGGAAAGTGGAGGGAAAATCCAGAAGAGATAGAGTCCGCAATGTGACCATAAGATCTAACCTCGAGGGCCTGCCATAGAAACAATAGAGCAGAATAGGCTAAGATGGTTCGGTCACATACTACGTATGGAACCTAGCCGCACTGCCAGTTGCTCTTACCAAGCTAGAGTAGAGGGCAGGCGAGGAAGAGGAAGGCCGAGATTGAAGTGGAAAGACGGGGTAAAGGAGGCATTCTTGAGAAGAAGGTTAGATTGGGGTGGGAGAAAACATCTCACCCAGGATAGAGACAATTGGAAAAAGCTCTATAAAGGACCTCCTCACAGCTTAGGCGGTAGAGAGGGTAACGATGATGATGATGATGACAATAAATGAAGTCGGAGCAGGGCGAAAAAGAAATAATAAGCGAAGCAGGAAGTGAGGAAAAAGATAAAACTCTGTTCGGTTCATCAAATCTAGTAAAATGTTGACAGAATCGTAAAAGGCAAAAATGTCTAAAATTTCTTATGTAGCGAGAATGGAAGTGTGATGGATGCAAGAAACATATAAATATATTATTAAATTAAGAAAAAAAATCAAAATATCAAGATAGTGACAATTACCTTGCAAAAAATGTACACGCAGGTATATGGAAACAGTTACTGGAAAAATTTAAGAACAATTATGGCATTGTACTACCCCTTCTCCTCCTCACAGGGGAGGCATTAAACGGACAAAAGAGAAACATTCTTTGCAAGACAGACTTGTTCTAAATATCAAGGTGGAAACATCGGAACACTACTTCAGAAACCGCTCTCTAAATATTATCTGTGCCAGTTTTTTACAATAAATTAAATAAGTTTATAATATCAAATAAGTTGTAGTTATTATTTTAACAGAATATATTAATTGTTAACAGTGGTGATTTCTTGATTATTTACTAATACTTCATTCTCTTTTAAACTTGCATACTTACAAGCCCTTTTTCTACAGCACCGCTCGTGCTACTACAAATACATATCATCACACCAAAACATTACAGAAGGAAAGTAAAAGTATCACCCTAGGAACCGCTTCAGTTCAGAAACTAGTCTGATCTAAGAACGATATAGGTTTTATATTGGAGGTCTATAACGCTGTATATACTAGATGGAAGAAAATTATCTGAGTTCAAGATCTTACACAAGCCTATCTCTGATCTTTCTTATTTCTTCATGAGACATGGCTAAAGTAGAATGAATGGTTCTAAGGGCAATTAAGAATTGTAACCAAAAAGGACTCTCTCTTCTTAAAAATATTTGGGGACCAAGATAACTTTTATTGGACATAAAAGGCGCTTTTACTGGACAGTTTTTACAGTTTTCGACGGTTCACAAATTATAAAATTTGTCAAGTATAATTGTAATGGGTTCAGATATTGGATGTTCTGATCCCACTGTTTCCACCAGGTGTAATGGGTTCAGATGTCTTGGTGA
The DNA here is from genome assembly GCA_011037195.1 of Triatoma infestans. Taxonomy (NCBI): domain Eukaryota; kingdom Metazoa; phylum Arthropoda; class Insecta; order Hemiptera; family Reduviidae; genus Triatoma; species Triatoma infestans. The sequence continues at coordinate 19,175 of JAAEAF010009350.1, forward strand.
GGTGTTGTGATGCGATGAATAGTTGGGAGTTAGTTAGAGATTTTAGAGAGTTGTTATTCGGAATATGAATTACGAATTTACGAAAATAGATATATCTATATTTTAACAATAATTTAAACGTTTGAAAAGATAAACTACAATTAATTTAAAATGATTTAAATTGTAACTAGAATGCACCAACTATAATGATTGATAAATAATATATGTTTAAATACTTAGATAGGGACGCGCTCCGATGTATGAATTATGTCACTGGTAGAATCTTGATGTTACGCTGATGAAATACTGAAGAATAGTCCTCCCCACTTCCTGTAGAGAGACCTTATATTGCCATCACCACACATTGACAAGTCTTGTAATTACGGGTCACACTCAAACATCTCTTGCCGTGTGTTGACCCTAGGTCTTGAACAGGTGTTGGCGGTTATCAAAGGACTGTAGCCAGGTGGTCGGTCTTGAGTGTTTGTTTATTGCCTTGTGTTGACCCTAGGTCTTGAATAGGTCGGTGAACAGGTGTGGCGACAGGTGATGGCAGTTATCAAAAGACTGTAGCCAGGTGGTCTTTTGAGTGATTTGTTGATCCTTGTATATTGACCTTATAATGATCCTTTTGAAAGCGGTGTGTCTTTGGCGGTTTGGCGGTCCCTTTGACCGTGCACTGACCGCGGCACTTGACCTGAAAAGAGCGTCTGACTGGCACCACTAGTTATAATTTTTATAATTAAAAATTATATATATTCTTCTTGTTATCACTCCTTCTTGTTATCACATTATAATAATTTTAAGAACTGGGGTAAGAGAAAGTTGTATGAGTGTTTCACACCAGATTTTTTTTTTTTTAATTTGTTTCAAATAAAAGTGATAGGTATATATCTCTGCAGTTAGTATTCCAAGTTAAAATGAAGTGTTGTAGTAGTTTTCGAGAAAATTCCCAAAATAAAACTGAAAAAGCTATTCAGTAAATTCACACTTCTGGGTAACCTGATTAACTTCAAATTTGGCCTTCTAGCAATGATTCTTTATGTTTATTAATATTTAAGGTTGGCAGAACCGTACACTGTACTGATTTTCTACTGTTTGAATAAGGAAAGTCGTAGGAACGAACCTTATTCGAAGAAAATCGCAAAAAAATAAAAATAAACATTCAGTAAAGTGTCACAGTTCCGGTTCATGGATTTTGCCTAAAAGCTTCGCGGAGGCCAAGCTTTAACGCTTTATACTTAAACGGAGTAACAAGTTTTCTTGTTTTGTTTTACGTGCTCCCCTTAAAGATTACACGTAAGTCAGATCATATATAAACAAACAGATACAATAATCAAAATTTTTGCGGTGACTTTTGTATAAATAAAATAAGTGATCTCACTACAATAATTGTCAGTATAAATAAATAAATAAATCAATAAATAAAGTAAAACAAACATAAATCAATCAATCAATAAATCAAAGTAAAACAAACATAAATAAATAATCAATAAATCAAAGTAAAACAAACATAAATAAATAAATCAATAAATCAAAGTAAAACAAAAAATCATAAATCAATAAATCAAAGTAAACAAACAGTAAAAAATCAAATAATAATCAAAGTAAAACAAACATAATAAATAAATCAATAAACAAAGTAAAACAAACATAAATAAATAAATCAATAAATCAAAGTAAAACAAACATAAATAAATAAATCAATAAATCAAAGTAAAACAAACATTAATAAATAAATCAATAAATCAAAGTAAAACAAACATAAATAAATAAATCAATAAATCAAAGTAAAACAAACATAAATAAATAAATCAATAAATCAAAGTAAAACAAACATAAATAAATCAATAAATCAATAATAATGATAATGAACAAATTACAAACACTCATATATCTATATATATTATAACTCATTTGAAGTTATTAAGTACATAAACTGTCCAAATCGATTCTATTCACAAACTTTTCAAATTGAGGTAAAAAAAAAGTCTTCACCAATTCACAATGACTCACGGGCCAACTGCCACCCTTCGTGGCCATCTCACTAATCAAATAGAATCTATTTCTTTCCAGGAGGAGACAGTCAAACAGCAAGTGATCCCAAGACTGTATTGAAACTTGGTCACATGGGCAAGCAGAATCACATTTTATTTTAAAGCGACACAAATATTCGTCGCATTTACAGTGACCACTACAACATTTGAGTCACTTTATAGGTGATTTGTAAAGTTGACTGCATTCTAGAAGCAACAGTCGTCTGAAAGGAGTTGTCTCAGGGTTTTACAGGGGTTGGCGAGTAATTCAATCTGGTTCTGAAAGAAGAAGAGCCATTGTAATTGCATATTCCTGTTTAGATGCGATGTTGCATCTAGAGTTAAGCAATGAAGATTTCGTATGCTTGGACGTGATGTACCAAAGTTTTCCAACAATCACATTTATAAGTGTATATTTCTGCGATAGCCAGGATATAAATAACGATCTTGAAAAATTATCCAATGTTTTGGATAAATCACTGAATATCAACAGAACATTAATAGGTGTGTTGACAGTAATGCGCGGTCAACAACTTGGTTTGATGTTAAAACTAATGGTCGAGGTTCGCATTATGGAAAATTACATCTGTACTGTCTCTGAATGTAATTAAGAAGATGATGGGAATCCGATTTTTCAGGCTAGAGGCCGTCAAAGTAAGGTGGATTTAACATTGTATTAAACACCATGCTACAATTTATGAATTAATGGAAAAATAACGATGAGGTATGTTCTTCAGATCATCGAATCTCAAAGCCTTTATAACAGATTTATTACCCCCAAAAAAATGAATCCGACTAACAGAAAGGTACCACTTAAGTTACTCACTAACCGATGAAGGTCCCGCGAATACAGGAATTATAATTAGAATACTCCATGCAAGTTATCACAGACTCGTCATTAGCCCCACTATACGTATACTCATCTACTCTTCATTTGGAACGCTATTAATCCAGAATTACAATCGAAAGCCCTTGTCTAGGTTTATATAAAGTCCCATTAATGCCATACAAACCAAAATAAAGTAATATCCTGCTTGATTAGAATTCAGCATTCCTGCAAGTATTATAACTAAAACTGATTACAGTGAGTTGTGATTTTGATTGTTCTTTTGATCTTCTTTTCCAAAACATTTGTTCTATCCGCCCAGAATGTACTTAGAGGGAGTTTATAACTCAGAGGCCTTCTTGACAGAACGTAATGAAAGATAAACTGTTTTGGAAAAGATAAACTTCTTAGGAAATTCCTTTTATAATAAGGATATTGCAAAAGTTCCAACTCAGTGAAAACAAATTCATGAATTTATAAGTCAAATTCGTAATCGGAAGTACCATTCAACAATATGGCTGATTCTGGAGTAAATACACAGAGAACTCCCAAACTTTATTTACCAGAAAATATTTTTTGTGTTTAATATGGCTGTCATCCAGAAAAATTTTCAGATATGAGGAAGTGGTTAACACTTTCCGAACAAATTTTGTCATTTGTGCTCAAATGTAATCTCCATCCGATTCAATTGACATGTTAAGGCTTATTTTTCCAATATCTTGAAGGCCTCGTACAATTCATAAAATTAAGTGTTCAAAAAAAAAACACAAAAAACGAATTGATTATAATCAGTTTCCTTTCCTCTATTAAATAAAATTGTCAATCCACATTCATTTTTTTTTTTTGATCTTGAAGCAAAGAGAGACGTCATACAAAGGCTAAGTCGGGTGATTAAGTTCTTTGGTCCATTGCCAATTTTGACCAATTGTCAGTCAAATATTCGACAGTTATTCAGATCATGTGTGAGGTTGCATTGTCATAGTGGGGGATTAAGCCTCTGACGTTCAGAATGTAGAATATTTGTGGCAGCCATATAATGTAGTAAACCTAAACCAGTTTTACTATCACAGTCTTTTGTGCTTCCAACTTCATCGCCTTCACGAAGTCCCGATACTGCTAAAGAAAATTGTATGAGTCATTTTTTTTTTAAGGCATATTCTTCGTGAAGCCTAATTTTTTGGCATGATTTGTTAGATAGTTTGTACGATTTCCATAATGATTCAAACTTTTAAAAGTTTCTTTGCTAATTTACACTCATTCGGAATTTTGAATAGTTTTTTTACCTCAAAGTGAAATCTAAAGATAAAAACAGTCACTTCTTTGCTTATTGATTCTACTATGAATAAAAGTCACAAACGATGGAGCCACATCATCAAAGACCCCTTACAAAAATGTTGATGGTACTGAAGAACAACTGAAAACAATCTTACTTTAATATCGTTGAACTTCATAATTGTAAATCGGACTTTATCAAGGGCATAGTTTTTCTGAGAAATTTATTTAAAAAAAAAAGATTTGGTGTGAAACACTCACACAACTTTCTCTTACTCTAGTTCTCAAAATTATAATTGACAAAGTTTATAGTTAGGGTACCAACTTTAATGAAATTCGTCGAAAACTGTAAAAACTGTTCAGAAAAAGCGCATTACCAGTTTACTAACTTCCTTGGAATTCGGAAATTTGGCCATCTATTTATTTCGAATTAATTTTATTTGGATGATAGAATTGTATAATCAACTATGATAGCACTTTAGAGATAAACATAACCCCACACCTCCCTTAAAAGTGACCTTAAATGAATTTTCCCATAGAAATGTTTTAAACCAAAGTTTACATCTTTGTATGTGTAGTTTATATCGGATGTTTCAAGAGAAATCATCGGAGCCATTTTTGATAAAATCACGAAAAGTAAAAAAAATCATTTAGTAAAGTGGTAATGCAGACGCACTTCCGGTCATCCGATTTTTTTTCAAACTCGGAATTTCAACATATTTAATTCTCAATTATTTAGATGACAGAATTGTCTAATAAACTGAAAGAGTACTTTAGTAGTCGTAACCTCACCCCTCCCCAAAAGTGCCCTTAAATGAATTTTCCTGGAGAAATGTTACAAATAAAAGTTGTAACTCTTTGTGTGTGTAGTTGATATGCCAAGTTTCAAGAAAATCTTTTTTGCCATTTTTGAGAAAATCGCAAAAAAGTAAAAAAAAAAAAAAAAAAATGGTTAAAGTGGTACTTCCGGTTGGGAATTTTGACAGATAAGTACTGTCAGATCCAATAGGTGATACGAACAAAATATCAAGTTTGAACTTTCTACGATTTTTCGTTTTTGAGCTATGCTGTTCACATACATACATACATACACACACACACACACAACACAGACCATTTGCTAAAAACCACTTTTTTGGACTCAGGAGACCTCAAAACGGATATTTCCTGTGAAAACTCGATATCGAAAATTTGACACGATTACAATACTTCCTCTTACTAAGGAATAAAAGAAAGTAATAAAATAGACAAAGTTATCTCTAAACTTTCTAAGTCACCTTTGTAATCAATAAAAAATTTTAATTATTTATTGATAAAATATGTTCTGATTTAAGTAAGAACTGAACGACAAAAAAAAAAAAAAAAAAAAAAAATTAAAAATACGTGTTTCAACCTAAAAAAAAATTAATCAAACATCTCATTTACAGAGAGATTACATTATACTAATTTTTCTCAGATATTTAATTAATCCAGATAATTAAGGAAAGAAATCAGTTCCTTATAAAACTGTTTCATTTAGTAAATTAAAATTAAAAAAAAACATCTACCTCACAGAAAAATTAATATTTAAATGCATTTCTGTTTTTTTAGTTTAAGATATAAATAAAAATATGAATTATTTTCTTTTTTTTTTTGGTATTTTATTTTTATTTTGTTTAATACAAAACTTCATTACTTTGGTTTAGCTGTAATAAATGAAATAAAAAACATAAGTATCATTTAAATGTAAATAAATTATATTAGAGAAGTGTAAAAACATGATTTAGTTTTCAACTATTATGGAACAATATATAACAAATAAAATTGCTAGCAAATAAGACAAAACTTTATTATTAAACTATAATATAAGAGTGATATTTTCATATATATATGTAACCGGTACTAAGTCACACACATATAATAAATACATACGTAATATGTACGGTACAATAACAAACAACGGTTTTGTGAGTATCACCAATATATACTCGTACATCCAAAATCCTGGATTGGCCGCTATTGTTCGTTATATAGTCACTTGATGATTTACTGCCTGCGCCAATACTATAATCGTCTCTCTCTCTCTATTACCTCATGTTAACTTATTTATTATATATTTCGGTATACATATGTAAAAAATAAATAACACTCACATAACTTTCTCTTATGGCGATTTTTTTTACAGTTTTCTAACTAATCATTTCTTGAAAGTTTTCATTTTTATAGAAATGTTTTTAGTTGTTATGAAATTCTATGAAATATTCTCTTCTTTTTTTTGAAGCTTTCCTGGAAAATGGTTACAATGATTTTCTTTAAACTTGGAATGTTTACTGCCCAGACAAAATCGTATCAGTTTTAGTGGAAACATGTTTTCAATAAAAATAAACTGAAATAGCACTTTAGATGAAAACCTAACCCCACCCTTCCCCCAAAACTGCCCTTAAATGCATTTTTCTGGAGAAATGTTTCAAATAAAAGTTGTAGCTCTTTGTATGTGTGGTTGATGTACTAAGTTTAAAGAAAATCGTCGGAGCCATTTTAGAGAAAATCGCAAAAAAGTAAAAAATTCAACTAGTAAAGTGCTACTTCCGGTTGAGGAATTTTGACAGATAATGCACCATCAGATCCCATGGTGATACCTAACATAATATCAAGCTTGAACTTTCTACGATTTTTCGTTTTTGAGCTATGCTGTTCACATACACACACAGACACACACACACACAGACCATTTACTAAAAACCACTTTTTTGGACTCAGGTGACCTCAAAACGGATATTTCGGTGAAAACTCGATATCGAAAATTTGACCGATTACAATGCTTCCTCTTACTAGGAGTAAGACAAAGTAAAAATAATTTTAGGGGGGGGGGGGTTGTTTAAATTAAATTAGATTAAAAGAACGGCATGAAGTGTTTCATATCAGATTTTTTTTTTAAATATCTGTCTTTTAGGAGTTGTGTGTTAGATTACGTGCTGTTCACATCGTGATCTGAGTTAGCTATCTTTTTAAGTGGTTTCTATGGGGTTTTTTTCTTACAATTTTTTTGTATGATTAATAGTTATAATATTCACTGCTTGTCTATAAGTTTGGAAGAAATTTTATCCATGCTTTTCAAGATATCAAGAAAAATAATAATGCTGTTAACCAAAGCGATGTCAGGGTTTAAACTATAGCTTTGAGTGGGGGATAGTAAAACTGTAACTGTATTGGTAGGCGACGAGGTAAGTGAAGCTCATATCTCAGTCGCTCAATCCATAGTCCAATATTGTTTAAACATCATTTATTTATCAACACACTACCTATCTACTTTGCTCATTACATTTAATAAATATTTTCGAATAATAGAAAGATAGTAATACATTTGTCTGTGGAGGATAAATTAAATTTAATTTTATCTAAACTAGAGAAACTGGATACTTTAGAAGAAAAATTGAATAATATCGATTCACATTTTGGAAATGAAATAATATCACTAAAGGCAGAAGTGAAATAGATCAAAAGTAAATTAAAAGAAAGTAATTCTATAGAAGAGAAAAGAAGAAGAAAACGGAATATAATTATATATAGAGTTCAGCATGATTCTTATATTACAGCTATGAACCAAGTGAGAAATATACTCCATAGCATTGACCCACAAATTGAGGACTATAATATTGATAATATTGTAAGGCTAAATGTGAAAAATGCAAATACTATTGAATTCAATTTGGTTGCGTAATAATATATTGATGAATAAAAGCAAAATTGCATGATATTAATGAGTTGAAAGATATTATAAAAGAAGACCTACCTCAGAATGTAAGATTAACTAGAAAAGAATTATTTCCCTTTTATAAAATTCATAAAAAGAAAGAGATGAGAAAATCATTTTCAAATATTATAAACTTCTAATTAATAGACATTTTTAGTCACTAGAAGAGATGCAATCCAAACAGTTCAAATTAAACAAGCGCCAACTTAGTGAGGAGAGATCTTCGCCAAAAGCCGTTAATGAGAAAAGTAAACATACAGAGAAAAGTAAGAATGTTAGAAAAAAGGGTACGATATAATAGGTTAGATGTGGTTTTCCGTAAAAGAGATGAAGTGAAATGTAGAAAAGAAGACAGGCCGCCAAATATATCTGATACAGTGCATTTTGGGAGATTAGCAAATACTGTCTGAGCCTGTGAGAAATGGATCTGGACTTAGAAATAGACATGGCAATTCGTAATCGGTGAATGATAATAATCAAACAGACCAGAAAGAAAAGAATAGGACAAGTACCTATATATCAAATATCTATAGATCATTAAAATCCGATCATTAAAAGGAGATAATAAATTATTAGAATTAATTGAGGAAATGGAAAATGTACAATGGGACTTAATAGAACTGTCGGAAGTAAGAAGAAATGGAGAACAATGTATAGAACAAAATAATGGGATAAAATTTTATTATAATGGTACCTGTTTCCTTATAAATAACAATATTGCAAAGCAAATAACTTTTTTTAAAAGCTATAGTCATAGAATCTCGAGAATATTATGGAAACTTGGAGGACTTAAAATTATTCAAGTCTATGCACCTACGAGTGAAGCAGAAGTAGAAGAATATGAAAATTTGTATAGTTGTTTACTAGCTGCTGTTGATGAGGATTTATGTAGATTTATTATAATTATGGGAGACTGGAATGCGAAAGTAGGAAAAGCTAATGAGGAAGAAATAGCGCTAGGCAGATTTTGGCCTCGGTGAAAGGAACAGAAGTGGTAATCAGATGATCGAATTCGTAGATTCCAATGGAATGTTTATCATGAATACCTTCTTCAGTAAGAACATAAAACAGAAAATGGACTTGGATTAGCCCTGATGGTCGCACCAAAAATGAAATTGATTTTATAGTTTCAAATAGCAAAAGAATTATTCAGGATGTAGATACGGAAGAGAAGATAAATATAGGAAGCGATCATAGAGCAGTAAAGGCTATTGTTAAGTTAGAAGGCAGAAGAATATACATGCAAAAGGAAAAGAGATATGAAGTAAATAGAGCATATTTGGAGGCAAGTAACTATGCACAGAAAGTAGAAGAAAATTTAAGTGTAGAAGAAGTTAATGAGGAAAATTTGGATGAGATGGAAATGCGATTAGTACAAGCGATAGCGAAGAGCACCAAAGGGATTTTAAGTGATTGCCGTAACAAGAATAGGGAACTTCCGGAAGAAATAAGAAAATTGATGTGTAACAGAAGAAGATTAAGGAGACAAGGAAAAGATAAAGTGGAATTTGCTGAGGTTTCTAAAACCATACGAAAAATGATGAAAGAATGGTCTTATAAAAAAGATGTAGAGGAACTAAATGAGGCGATACAAAAACGAAATAGCCTAAAGAAATGTAGAAGATCGCAGTATATAGAAAGAAGGATTATTACAGCTATGAAAGATAAAAACGGCACGATTAAGAAAGATGAAGATGAAATTTTGAATATCATAGTTGAATTTTACAAAGAACTATACAGATCTCCAGAAAAGTTGGAAAATAAGTACTTCCTCAGTGTAGGACAAATGAGAGCTGAAGAAATATTACCATGGGAAGTTGCAGCTGCAATCAAGAGTACAAAATCTGGCAAAGCCGGAGGAATTGACAATATTGTAAGTGAACAACTGAAATTGGGAGGTGAAAAACTTCAAAAAGATCTGTGCCAACTATTTAACGCCTGTTTAAAACAACAAAAAGTTCCAACTGCTTGGTTAAAGTCTAAATAGGTCTAATAGGTCTAATATTATTATTCGAAAAAGGTGACAGATACGATATAGGAAATTATAGGCCGATTAACCTACTCTCAATGATTAAAGTATTTATGTCAATTATCACAAGAAGAATGACAGATCAACTTGATTTGGATTCTCCAATAGACCGGTTGGATTTAAGAAGAACTTTTCTACAAGTGATGCGACTAGAGAAATTGGATACTTTAGAAGAAAAATTGAATAATATCGATTCACATTTTCGAAATGAAATAATATCACTAAAGGCAGAAGTGAAAGAGATGAAAAGTAAGTTAAAAGAAAGTAATTCTATAGAGGGTATAATGGAGTTGATGAGAAGAGAAATTAGGTTTGAATAATTAGACGAGATCTGAAGACACTTTATAATATAGCTATAAGCTTACACAAACTGCACTGGACTGTAATGATTTTATAGAATAAAGGGTGAGAGTAGAGTTATAACGATGATATGACACGATGCGATGTATGGTTGAATCTGATAGATTGATAGATGTCTAGATCTTTTACTGGCTTATATACAGGTTCTCCCCACTGCAGCCTGCTTAAGTCAGAGAGTATCAGAGAGAGTTTGTTTTCTCTCGGTCGGGCTTGTGTTCTCTCTCTTGCCGTTACAAGGAGAAAAGAAGAAGAAAACGGAATATAATTATATATGGAGTTCAGCATGATTCTTATATTACAGCTATGAACCAAGTGAGAAATATACTCCAAAGTATTGACCCACAAATTAAGGACTATAATATTGATATATATGACTAAATGTGAAAAATGCAAACTGTCCAATATTTGTAATATTGAAGTCAATTTGGTTGCGTAATAATATATTGATGAATATACCAGCAGCTGGTAATGAAAGCACTAGAATATCAGTTTCCTTCTTTTTGTAGACTTTGAAAAGGCCTTCGGCAGTGTATATCATGATGCTGTAATAGGTACATTGAGGAATAACATGATCCAGGAAGCTTACATAAACATATTTGAGAGCATCTATGACATTGCCCAAATGAAGATAACATTGGGAAATAAGTCAAAATATGTACAACTAAGAAGGGGTCTCAGGCAGGGAGATGTGCCGTCAGCCAAACTATTTGGTTGTGTGTTAGAGCAAACATTTAAAAATTGTTGATGGGAGCATTACAGCGTTAACACCAACGGAGAACTACTAAATGTAATGAAATTTGCTGATGATATTGTTCTTATTGGAAAATCTCAGGACGAAATAGTAAATATGATGAGTGATTTGATGGGGGTGGCTGGTAATATAGGACTAAAAATAAATCCTCAGAAAACTAAGATAACGAAGATAAATAATGAGGAGGAAGTGAAAATTGAAGTAATAGGGAAAAAGATAGAAGAAGCAAAAGAGTTTAATTATTTAGGCCAAATGATAGATCCAGGAGAAGGAATAAATAAAGAAATAAGTAGACGAATAGGGATAGGGGGGAGAGCCTATAATAAATATAGAAAACACTTTAGGTCGAACATAGAGATGGCAAGCAAGATAAAATTATGGAACTCTGAGGTGAGGTCTACACTAATTTATGCTTCTGAAACCTGGCCAATAACACAGTACAATTTAGAAAGATTAAGAAGGACGGTAAGAAGAATGGAGAGAAGTATGTTAAAAATAAGCATAAAAGAAAAAAAAAGTAATGCATGGATAAGGAAGAGAACAGGCATGGGAGGTATAGCAAGAGTAATAGCAAAGAAGAAATGGAAATGGGCCGGCCACTTAGTAAGAAGTGCGGATCAGAGGTGGCCTAAAAAAGTGTTAGACTGGAGACCAATGGAAATGAGAAGGAAAAGAGGTCGCCCAAGAACCAAGTGAGACCAAGAAATGAAGAAGGTATGTGGAGGTGAGACTTGGAGAAGGTTGACTCTCGATCGGACTGAGTGGAAGAGGCTGTCTGATGTTTATATTGAAGCCTGCTTGCCAAAAGAATAGGACACTATTAATTGGAAATTATACCTTTTTTTTTTTTTTAACATTCATTTGATTATTACTTTTCATTTTCCTTAAAAGATTAAATTTATTTGGTGAAGAAGAATTAATATTTTAATTTTTAATTAAACACAACTCAATGGAGAACCGAGGGTGGCCACAGCTAAGGTTGAGTTGAAATTAGTTATATTGGTAATCTTTTGGTATTTATATTATGTTATTTATCTGTATTAAACTGATATTAATAAAATGGCTTATTTATTGATTATTATTTTATTTGTCTTTATGCTGATTTTTTTTTTTTTTAATTACATTCTCTCTAGTATTGTATCTCAAATATATTGTAACCGTCTCAAATTATCGATATCAAGTTTTCACCGGAACTCTCCGTTTTGAGATTCCCTAAGTCCAAAAAAGGGGTTTTTAGTAAATGGTCTGAGTGTGTGTGGTGTGTATGTATGAATATGTGTATGTGAACCGCATAGCTCAAAAACGAAAAACCGTAGAAAGTTGAAACTTTAAATTCCATTTAGATATCACTTTTGGGGTCTGACAGTACGTTATACGTACGTTCTTGAAATTATCTATGTAATCTACACATATAAAAATGTAGAACTTTTATTTGAAACATTACTCCGGTAAAATTCATTTAAGGGTACTTTTAGGGGAGGGTTGGGGTTATATTTTTCTCTAAAATGCTATTATAGGTGATTATACAATTCTATCATCCAAAACAAAATTAATTAGAAATAAATAGATGGCCAAAAATTCAGAGTTTTAAGAAATTTAGTAAACCGGAAGTGCGCTTTTACTTAAACAGTTTTTTTTTTTTTTCAGTTTTCGACGAATTTCTTTTAAATTTGGTACACTAACTATAAAATTTGTCAATTATTATAATTTTGAGAACTGGTGTAAGAGAACGTTGTGTGAGTGTGTTTCACACCAGATTTTTTTTTAAATTTTATTAATCAATATTTTGTTTTGCGCATCACCTTCTGAGATCATTAGCGCAACTCCTCATTTGATTTTCTTTCTCGAATCAAGTCCACATGACCCCTGGGATGGCACATATTATCCTATGTGGCATCCACTCATAGTACTACTACCTTGCCCAGCCACTAGATAGTCGAGTGTCTATCCACATATCCCCTCTTATTTCATCGATCTAGTCGCTCGAGGAAGAATATGGAATATTTTTTTTGTGTGTCATCCCTTATCCTACTTTAAACTTTTCTTTATTTAAATAATAATTGTGTGCAATGCTAAAAGTGTATTTGGATCTAAGTATTAAGTTATATATACAAATAACTTACGTTGATAATTTTTACTATTCTAAGGAAGCTATTTACTGTACAAAATGTCTGGATATCATTACATACAATATAAAAGTATTTGTTGACCATTGATGAATTATGTTATGAAGAAATTTGATGAGGATCGGTCTAGAAAGAAACATTCAATTATGCCAACGTTTCGACAGTGTTTCCTGTCTTTATTATCAAGGTTTTAATATATAGATAGTCGTGAAAATATGGAGAAAGAATTTTTAAACATACACATTTGTTACATCGCAGAAGAAACATTAATAAAAAAAATCTGGTGTGAAACATTCACACAACTTTCTCTTACTCCAGTTATCAAAATTATAATGACAAATTTTATAGTTTGTGTACCAAATTAATTCAAATACGACGAAAACTGAAAAAAACCGTTCAGTAAAAGCCCACTTCCGGTAACTAATTTTCTTGAAACTCTGAATTTTGGCCATCCATTTATTTCTAATTAATTTTGTTTGGATGACAGAATTGTATAATCAACTATGATCGCACTTAAGAGAAAAACATAACCCACCCCTCCCCTAAAAGTGCCATTAAATGAATTTTCCTAGAGAAATGTTTTAAATAAAAGTTGTAGCTCTTTGTATGAGTATTAATATATCATGTTTAAAGAAAATCGTCGCAGCCATTTTTGAGAAAATCGCGGGGAAAAAGTTGAAAAAAATCATTTAGTAAAGTGTAAAGTAAACGCACTTTCCGGTTATCCGAATTTTTTCAAACTCGGAATTTCAACAACATATTTAATTCTAATTAACATTATTTAGATGTTAGAATTTTTTAATAAACTGAAATAGCACTTCAGATGAAAACCTAACCCCACCTCTTCCCCATAAGTGCCCTTAAACGAATTTTCCCAGAGAAATGTTTCAAATAAAAGTTGTAGCTCTTTGTATGTGTAGTTGATATAACAACTTTGAAGAAAATCGTTGGAGGCATTTTTTAGAAAATTGCAAAAACGTAAAAAAAAACACTAAGTAAAATGGTCCTTCCGGTTGAGGAATTTTGACAGGTGTTCCACTGTCAGATGCCATGATTATACCTAGACGGAATATCAAGTTTCAACTTTCTACGGTTTTTCGTTTTTGAGCTATGTGTTCACAGACATACACAGACGCACAGACAACAGACACACACACACAGACCATTTGCTAAAAACCACTTTTTTGGACTCAGGGGACCTCAAAACGGATATTTCCGGTGAAAATCGATATCCGAAAATTTGACACGATTACAATACTTCCTCTTACTAAGAAAAAGTAAAAAGAAAAAGAAATTCGAAAAAATTAATCATAGATGATTTAAGATAAGAAACTAGTAACTTTTAATTTTTTATGTTTCTGCATGTAACATATGTGTAGGTTAAAGCTAGGTGAGATGACGCACATTTCAAAGTTATGCCCTGTATTAAAATATAGGAAATATATTAAAGAGGTAATGCTTATGAAACATATATCAACTATTATTATCTACATAAAAAATGCTATTTTTCGAAATAAAGACATTCTCATTTATTTCAGAAACAAAATACAAATACACTACATTTGGCCGTCTCTCCTACTATGGTAGGATAGATGGACGCATCATTTCCTCTGTGACGGAAACATGGCTGATCGACATGAAACTTGTAAATACTATGTCTACGAGTCCAACTTTAACGACATCGAGGAAATCTTTCAATTGCAATTAATATAGTATATAAAAAATTTACTAAGCGTTATGAAAATTCAGGTATTCACCAGATATATAGCTGATGCGTATAAATGTTCGTAGAATACAGAAGAACACACAAAATAACTGAAGAATTTTTGCAATACTTTCGCTTCTGATCTCTCTATCCTTTGACTAACTTGCGTGACGCCACCAAGTAAAGCCTGTGTCTTCTCTCCTATCCCCCGTCATCTCTCCTAGCTTTACCCTATGTTTAAAAATTCATTCTCCTTATCTTCACGACTATATATATATTGAAGCTTTGATAAAGACAGGAAACTCTATCGAAGAAATGTTGGCATAAATGAATGTTTCTTTCATGACCGATTCTCACCAAATTTCTTCATAACATTATATGTAATTATTTCTATCACTCAGTAATTATTTAGATTTTTCTCTCCGAAATATTTCTAAAAATTTTATAAACAGCCCCCCTTATCTGGGGGGCAACAGTCTGCTTGCCCAGGCTAGCTTTAAACCGTTTACACCGGAAGTATGTTTCGAGGTTCTCTGAGTAAGTAAAAAGTGGTTTCAGCGAATGATCTGTATGTTTGTGTGTGGTTTCAACAAAATATCTCAAAAACAAAAAATCGTTCATAAACTTAAACCTGGATATTGCGTTTAGGAATCGCCGCCATATTTGACACGAAAGGTTTTGGACAAATAATTCATCAACGGTAAGGGCAACTTTAATGAATAATTTTTTTTTCAGTTTCGAGCGATTTTCTTCAAAATTCGTATACTAATTAAACAAATAATTGCCTCTTTTTTACATTCTCTTACTCCTTAGTACCAAGGACTGCCAAGGACTTTACACTAACTGAACTGAACTGAACTGACAGACTGACGTGGCTAAGAAGATATGAACGGAGCGATGTTAAACTGATGTGTAAATCAACAGAATTCTATCTGAATGATATCTCATTGCCTATCTCTCATATATATATATATATATATGGGCCCGAGCTCTCATCAAGAGCAAAAGAGGGGGTGTTTCTCTCCGCTAGATGCTCAGTGGGATGACGTGGGGGGTTCACATGACCCTACATTATTATGTATTATTATTGAAAACTGGGTGCCTGAGTTAGTTTATCCCGCCGTTTCCCTGGCAATCATTTTACACCCTAATTAATCTCCCCCCCGGTAGTCTACCGGTCAATCTGCAATATCCCAAGACATCCTTCAACTCTAACTCACCCATGCAATTCCGCGAGAGTGGTACCCTCCCAGATACACGAAACCTAGTACCAGCAAAACGGGGACACTGACATAAGTAGTGATACACCGTTTCCCTAACTAAATCATCATAGTTCTGACATATGGGACTAGACGTCCTCCCTATATTATTCAAATGACTACACACCCATGTGTGTCGTCCAATCACTACACTACACCAAGGTCCTCAGTCCTGTTCTACTAAAGGACAGAGGTAATCTGAAAACCCCTGCTTGGTTCCTTTGATGAATCTTTTAGCCTGAAGGCACCCCTGCGTGTTCTCCAAAACCCTCGTCCCCCAGAGTCGGATTCCTGACTATCAAAAAACCTCTTAGTGACGGCAAGGGTTGGCTCGGGACCCCAAAAAGGTAAAGAGGATCCCCCCTAGCCAGCCGATCCGCCCTCTCATTGCCCTCTATTCCCGCATATCCGGGTACCCAGCAAGCGAATTACCCAGCTCGCTCTCCTCAAAGTAACCTATTTACTGGCCAACTCCTTATCCCTTGAATCTTCTCCCTGTACGTCGGTTAAGAGACCCACGCTCTCTCCAACATACTCCTCATTATCTAGTAAATGTCTATCCAGCATCACCCGTAACACCTCATCATGGTTATGGGTTAATCTGTCCGTCCATCATGCTTTCTTATACTGTCCAGGAACATCTCTCCACTCTTACCACATCAGATTTTAGTTTTTTCTTCCTTTTCAAATACTCAAATTTATAGAACTTTACACACAAAAAATGTTTTTAATAATTAGTACAAAAAAAATGGGCGTTAAAAAAAAGTAACTAAAAGGAAGAAATATTGTAAAGTAGAATTCTTTTAAAGAGAAAAAATCAACCATTTCTAGGAAGTTTAGCAGAAGTATTACAATTAGGTTTGAAAATTTTATCAATATAGAAGGAAAGTAGAAGAGAAATGGGCACTAAGTAGGAAATAAGTAGAATAAAGAGGTGGTGTAAAAGCTTTGAAAAATAGATAGAGGATTAAGTTATGATAAAGAACTGAATAAGATGAGTTGACGTGTGTGTTGTTAAAAGAGGATAACCATGAAGAAGAAGAAGTCAAAAAAAGGATGACGAGAAGGAGGAGGAGGCGTAGAGGGGGGACGAGGTTTAAGAAAAAGGAAGAAATAACGTTGAGCCATAAGGGATGGAGGAAGAAGAAAGAAAGAGTGACTTACGGAACAGCCCCGATATAACGCAAAATATGGGGGGAGGCGGGAAGCAGGAAGCTGGTTGAACAGCGTTAGTAGGTAGTATATTATTGAATCTAGATATGTCACTAGGTGCCTTAGCCTCTTTATTAACCTGTATGACGTCATCATCAATCACTATACTAGCCTGTGTTTGTGTTTGTGTATTTTGATACAAGTTTAATAGCGCGTACAGTTGTAGTAGTAGAGGGATATTGATGGTCAAGCTTCAAAACATTCTTCTCCCCGTCTAATCCAATTCATCCATCCCTTCCCAGATCACTACATCACTTTTCAAGCTTTCCCTAACTGAGACTGAGACTAAGAGAGAGATGGATAATGTGGGAGAGAGTAAGTCTCTCTCTCTCTCAGATTGTGGACCACCAATAGAAAAATGAGCCATGATGTTGGTTATAGCGTGAGGAGTATGAGATATATATATATATATACGCTGTTACTGTGCTATATGTTCACCTGTACTCCCTTACCAAATCCATTCATTACAAACTAAGTACAATATATATATTAACCTCTTGTGCTATCGACAGTTTTTAGAAAAAATAAAAATTTTAAAAAAACTTCCCTTTCTTTCCTTCACTGATACAAAATCGCCTTGATAGATGAAACCGCTGTGAACTTACGGACTTCAGTTTTGAGGCAAAACTGACGACAGCTTTAGGGATTTGGAGAAAAATTCACGTCTTTCTAATCCCGCACACTGCGGACTATTCTTTCATCTCCTTTCGTATATTATTAACGGAATAATACAATAAAAACAGAAACATTTGAACAGAAAAACTCTGCGGGCATATCGACCATTAATTACACTAGGAATCATGCAAAAATTAATTTACCAACTTAATAAAACGTAATACAATAAAAATCTTCTCATCAGTTTTCAACAGCTCATGAAGGGTCCCTGGGCTTGCCAGGGGCGGCGATTTGAATAGGGGAGCGTGTGGTAAGCACGCCGCAGTTCCCACGCCGTTTAGTTCCAGCCTTCGCTAGCTAGGGCGCTACTAACTGTAGCTTCACACTTTTTATCACGATGCTGGGTTAACACCGACTTTGCCCTCACGGGAATCGAACCCTGAATTCTCGCACGAAAGCGCTAGCTACTAGACCAACGCTTGAGGACAATATTTTCAAACAATTATTATTTTTCCACTTGCTTTTTAGAAAAAATATCAATGTAATTTTTAGAAAATATCAATTGCAGTATTCCGTAAAGGATGGTTATAGAGAAATATCATTTTATTTATTATTCTAACTATCCAACTTAAGAAAAGTATATTATAACATATACTGTGGGTACCGGGTTAGAATAGTCCCAATGTAACCCCTACGTGTCGTACAAGGGGTGACTGAAAGAATAGCAGATTGAAAAAATAACAATTCATAGTTTTCTTTATTATTCGGAGAGGCGGAAGGCACCCGTCGGGATGAAACCACCTCGGCGTGACGGTATTCTCGTGCCATACGCCAATAATGTGGGTTCAACCCTTTGACCAAAACAAAGTGGAATAGCAAAGAATATTGGGATAAGAATAATTTATGGCTTGCGGCAAAATTTATGGTTTGTTCATATCATATTAAATAGGTTTGCAAGTGCAATTAAAGAGGGATTCAAATTAAAAGAATTAATTTAATGCCGACAAAAAAGATGTTTATTGAAGTTGTGTTAAGAAAATTAAGAACTGTTATTAAAATAGATAAATGGCATATGTATATAAAGTGGTAACTTATATCGCTTATATAATAAAAGTGAAGATTAGAAGAAAGAGCCGAAAATTCACTTATTATTTTCTGATCTCAGACATCAGTTTGGATTTAGACGCTACCATTCAACCATACAACCAAACTCACAGCGTTGTATACACCATTGCATCCTCCCTTGAGAAGAAGGAGTGCTGTTCGGGGGCTTTCCTCTATGTGAAGCAGGGCTTCGATCGAGTATTGCACCCCGGGCTGCTTTAGAAACTTAAGGGCATCCTTCCAGCCACCTATTATCTTATCCTAAAATCCTACCTATCCGATTCGTATTTTCATGTACAAATCGGATCATCCTTCTCTCGTTTCAATCATATCGAAGCTGGAGTGCCGCAAGGCAGCATTCTAGGCCCTATCATTTATTCAATATACAATGCAGATATCCCTTCAATATACACATCCTGATACCATCCTTCTCACCTATGCAGATGATACTGCTATCCTGTCTACCAATAATGGATCCCGTAACAGTCCATAAAAATCTACAAACTCACCTCTTCTTCCTAGAAAACTGGTTTAAAAAATGGGTGATTAAATTTAATGAAAATAAATCCCAACGACGCCTTCACTCCACGTCGCATTACTCTTCATCCAGTTTACCACAACTTAATTCCTTACCAGTGGTCAACGTTGCTCGCTATCTTGGACTTTACTTAGACCGAAGACTTTACCTGGAATCCTCTTACGCCACTTAAAAGAATAGAACTAAACAGACGCTTTCGACAACTTAAAAGACTACTGCAAAACAGATCTAAACTCTCCCTAGACAACAAAATGACTAATTTATACATCTATTTTAAAACCTATCTAGGCGTACGGGATAGAACTATGGGTTTCAACCAAACGCTTAAATCTCCAAAGATTCCAATCCCTACAATCCAGAATCCTCCGTAACATTGTAAACGCTCCTTTTTACGACTCCAACCGAACCATACACACTGATCTTAATATACCATTTATGGCCTAAGTCGTCCAAACCCGTTACAGGAAATTCCATATTAACCTAAATGGAATCCTTTTTGTTCATCACATGTCTTCCCGAACACTTCCCAATAAAACCCTCTTAGACTTCTTAAAAGACAATGGGCCTCGTGATATCCTCTCAAGTGAAGAGAGTCAATAGAGATTTATGTAGTTTTGGAGTGGTTAGCATGGGTAGCTTCTCCACTCATTTTGTATTTATGTTCTTTGTATTATTGTTAGTTATTGTTCTTTGTGTAATTGTTACTATCGCGCTGATTGTAGCATGAATATATAATTTTAAACAGAATGATTAATGATTAATAAATAAAATAAAATTACTTTCGCTTACAACTTAGTAAGAAGGAAGTATGGCGATCGTATCAGATTTTCAAAATTGAATTTTCACCGGAAATCACATATTTTGAGGTCCCGTGAATACGAAAAATCCAAGCGTAATAACCGTCATATTTCTCTTTTTTTTGTTTATTCTATTTAATTATGTTTTAAAAGATGTTTAAATAATTTTTTTATTAATTTTATTAAGAAATATTAATTGAAAAGTCAAAAATACATACTAAAATACACTAAAATAACCATTTATCTGGAATTAGATAAAATTTAATCATCAAATCACGGATATTAATTCTGGCCATAAACTAATAATGGTATTTCGAGAATATTTGATAATTATAATAATGGCTCAAAATACAGAACTGTACGGATGTTAAATTTATAATTACAATATGACATCCAACTACGAGCATTCACATTAATAATATAAATATTTATTTACTTCCATTAATTCATTTTCTTTTAATACCTCCCTAAATATTAAAAGAAAATTCAATTATTAAATAATTTAATATTTTTCATCTCCTTTTTACCAAGAAGGGTAAAATTTTTCCAAAATGCAACTTAAATAAAATAATTTTCCATCGGCTTAATTTTTACTTTCTCTTACTCTAGTAAGAGAAAGGAAGTAGTGTAATCCTGTAAAATTTTCGATATCGAGTATTCATCGGAAATATCCGTTCTGAGGTCCCCCTACTCCAAAAAAGTGGTTTTTAGGTCTGTGTGTGTATGTATGTAATGAACGAACCGTGGTATTTATTTATTTATTTTAATACAGGATGGTGGAGGACGTTAATTTGTTCTTCGTAAATAGCAGGTATTTGAACATAACCACAGTTTAGACTATCTGACAGGGCCACCACTCCAAATGATAGTGTAGTGTTAAAAAAAAAAGAAACTTCACGGATTTCTGGGAATCTATAAAATTAATGTTATCAGGAAAAGTGTTTAAATAAATGTAATAAATTTATATATGAGATAAATATATATATATATATACATGTGTGTGGACTTATTAAAGAATATTTCGAAACAATCCGTATTATAGATTGAAACGTGTCACATCCGGACGGTACTCAAGTGAAATATAAAAATTTTAATTTGACTGTGATTCGCCGTTTTTTTTTTTCTAACTATTTTTTGGGACATAATTTTCGAGAGGTTGTGAGAATTATTAGAGGTGCCAACTACTACAAAAGAAAGTTATGAAACGCTGGTTTAGTTTTTTTTTCTCTTATTCCTAGCAAAGAGGAAGTATTACGATCGTGTCCAATTTTCTCAATTGAGATTTCACCAGAAATATATGTTCTGAGGTGCTCTGAATACGAAAAGAAATAGATTTTAGCTAATGGTCTATATGGTTTGTGTGTGTGTGTGTTTTTGAAAAAAAATAGTTCAAAAACGAAAAGTCGCAGAAAGATTCAAACTTAATATTCCATTTAGGTGCTACCAATGCATGGATTTTCTCACCTAAAAAAACTGTAACAGAAACTGAATAAAAGACTAAAAAGGAGTCGCCATTTTTACTATGAAGAGAGCTGTAATGTTATGGAGTGA
This sequence comes from Triatoma infestans, assembly GCA_011037195.1. Lineage (NCBI taxonomy): Eukaryota > Metazoa > Arthropoda > Insecta > Hemiptera > Reduviidae > Triatoma > Triatoma infestans. The sequence continues at coordinate 41,068 of JAAEAF010009350.1, forward strand.
TGATGTGTGAAGGTAGCTTGTGGCGTGAGCGTTTTAGCGAAAAGGGCTTGTATGTATATACGGTTAAGAGATGGAAGTATTAAGAATAATTAAGAACTCACACTGCTTTTATAAATACATATATTATTCTTTAAGCAAGTTTAAGTATATTACAATATCACACTGTTATCTTAATAAAATAACGTTTATCTAGAATAAAGGCAAATATCTATCATTGGCACTGGCAATTCCTGAAGTAGTGTTTCGATGTTTCCACCTTGATTTGTAGCACAAGTCTGTCCTTAAAATATCTCTTCCCTTTGTTTCTTCAATTCCTCCCCTGTGAGAAGAAGGGGTAGAACAATGCCATAATTGTTCTTGAACCGTACCAGTAACTGGACTTGTATACCTGGCTAGCCCTTTTGCAATGGAATGTCAATCTTTTTTTTAATTTGAGATAATTATAAAATATTCTAAATTATTTTTAAAAACTATTATTTTTCGATTTCGTCCTTCCACTACAGAGCAGTCGCCTGATCAACTTTAACGAGAGCTTAATAAGAATCAATATCAATCTTAAAAGATTCACCATTAAAACAGCAAGAGTTCTCTATTATTTGTCCATGGGGAGGGACCAAACCCTACGCTATCCAAAGCCCCATTGGGTCCATATATCTACCCCAAGAAAAACAACACAAACCGGGTCTAGAACAAATATCCAGACCCGGATCTAATCCATCTAAGATTAAATCCGAATCTAAGGCCGCAGTCCGAATAAATCGGACAATAACCTTGAGAGGAAATAGCCTAAACTCTTCCACAGACACCCTGTTTCGACCAAAGGTCCTGCACCTAATTTCTTCACAATCCAGGCAATCTGTCATAAAAGATGGATGGATGTTTCCTCCTCTGTCTCATAGACTCTACAAAATGAATCCGGCATGAGCCCCATTATGTAGAAATGTCTCCTTAAACCACAGTGCCCATTAAGAGATCCAACAAGATGCCTGAGAGAGCTCAGGTGAAAAATTACAGCAACGCCTCACTAATGGCCTTGTCCGGATGAGCATTTTGGATTGCCGAAAACCAACTCAACTCCATCCAAGAGTTCTCTAACTAGACACATTGCTCTTTAGGCGGCCAAATATCAGCCATTACTACAACGTTACCAAAACTATCATTCATCGTTCGGTCACTCAAACACTCCAGTTATTCTTCCACTCCTTTACTCAGTAAATCGTTAAATTATAAATTGTATGTATAATCTGGAATTCTCATTTCACCAATTACCAACCACTATCATCCTTGATACCATTACAGCCACCACTTAGGAGGCTAATAACCATAACATACCCTATTACTGTGTTTATAGAGTTCATATGTAAAGCGCAATTTGCATCTAATAATGTTTTATAATTTGAATATCCATATAATTCCATATTTTCATTATAGGACGTTAAGAAATATAAACAAATAAAAGAATAATAAACACAAAAAGCAATTTTATAGATAATACAAAGAATTATAATATAAATAAAATTGTAAGGGGGAAAATAAAAAAGGATAAAACCCCTTAGAGAATAAAATATATGTAATGTAAAAAAAAAGAGATGGTGGTCAAGAACAAACATAATCTTCAAGTCGTAAAGGTGATGTCTCGGGCATTGTTCTTTTCGAAAAAAAAAAGGCCAAAAAAAAAACAAACAACAGTCCCAAGAGAAAAGTTTTGTATTTTTTTTTTTTTTGACGCAAGTCTCACAAAAAAAAAACCTTTATTGTGTTTGCCCCAGCGACACATAAGCCCTATGAATATCATATGAGTGAAACGGGATGGGGTTTTTGGATTGGATATGATGTTATCATTTGTGTGAGTTTCTAGGAAGGTATTGGTGTTGTGTTAGTAGTGGTGGAGAAAGTGAGCACGAGAGAGAGACGAAGGGACTTGTAATCATTTCTATAAACATAGCCACTGTAGGATATAGAATGAGCGGTGGAGAGATCCGGTTAGAGAAGCTTTACGAGGAGTAGTTAGAGTTCAACCTCTTGCTTTCTCTATGGTGAACATCACCTTGAACACACAGACATTGTTATGCCGGAGGCAGGATATATATATATATATAGAGATATAGACATTGAATGTGTGCGCATATAGGGGTTTTTTGGTGAAAAGAGAGGTATGAGTATGAGAGACCATGCGATTCAATACATATATGTAGATTTGCATGGTACAGGAATTGGTTGGGGTTTGGTGCGTGCGTGAGTTTTGTAACAGACACATATCACATAGTATTACTCAGTGTGTGTAAGTGTGTGTGTATATATATGTCATGTGCGGTATGGAGTGCGTATAGCAGAAGTATGGGGGACTTAGTCACTTCACCCACATAACCACTGTACTGCAACCGCCCTTCGGCAATTTAACTCTTTCATCCGGTTCCGGTAGGGGTAGCACACCTGTGGGATGATTTTAACACCCCAAACTCTCTCTCTTTCCCTCAACGCCATGCCACGCAAACACACACACACGCACACACTCGCCCACATAGACAAACATATCTCTCTTGCACTTACGTCTGATATACTCCGTTGCTATACTCCAGTTTTACTCCATAGTGAGTAAAAGAGAGAGAACACAGACAGACAGATTTTGAGTTATCACTAGCTACCCCGCTTATGTACGTTGAAGCCACAAATACAGACAGACAAACAAACAAACAAACACGTCCAAATGCCAACTACTGGACCTTTCTCCACTCTTCCGCCCTTGTACTTGCCAAAAAAAACCAGAGGACATAAAACCAGAGATTGGCAGAATTTATAACTAAACCAAACTGATTTATATATTATTTATATCATAGTTAATAAATTATTATATCAAAATCTTGTATATTATATCAAGAACATTTAACTTTTCTTTTTTTATCATTGAATAAAGATTTACAGACATTTGTATGGCTGATTTTGAAAAACATATTTTCTTTTTTTAGTGGCTGGACACTATAACTGGACTAGTTCCAACATCCAATACTGTCAGAGCTTCTTTAATCACAATCTGGTATAAAACTCTCATATGACTAGGCAGCGCTTCTGTCAATCTAACGTGATTCTATCTTCATGAATTCCCCCCCCAAAAAGTGAAATGTTATTGGTGTGTTGTAGTGTAGTAGTAGTAGTGTGTAGCACGAGCGGTTTAGTAAAAGGGCTTGTGTTTGTAAGTTTAAAGAGAGAGAAGTAATAGAATAATTAAGAAAACACTGGTAGATTAAATTAAATATTTCTTTAAAGAATTTAAATGCTATTCAATAATACAGCAATATGCTTATTAGTTGTGGTGGTTGGTTCCGCAGAGCTGGAAAGCATCAGAGACATTTTCCGTGGTAGCCTGCTTCATTTTGTGGTCATCGACCGGTTTCGGGCGTTCGCCCATCTTCAGGATGCGTTTTTCAGACAGTGTGCCAACACAGACTCGTATAGAGTAACTTAGTTTCACACTAACTGAGGTATTTTTAAAAATATACCTCAGTTAGTGTGAAACTAAGTTACTCTATACGAGTCTGTGTTGGCACACTGTCTGAAAAACGCATCCTGAAGATGGGCGAACGCCCGAAACCGGTCGATGACCACAAAATGAAGCAGGCTACCACGGAAAATGTCTCTGATGAATATGCTTATTACTTTACTGAAATTAGTTGGAATAACTCTTATGTTTTAACTTGTAACTGGCACTGATTCCTGAAGTGTTCTGGTGAAATGTCTAGCTCCGACTATCTTGTAAGAATGTCTTCTAATTGTTCGTTCAAATCTTCCCACTGTGAGAAGAAGGGGTAGACAATGCTATCAAGTTCATGAACTCTAAAAGACAATAGTGGTCTTCTACCTGAATAGTCCCTTTTGCCAGCAAATGTTACATTTTTCTTGATATTTTTGATTATTTCAAATTAAATATATTTTTATATTTCTGGCATTCATCACAAAAGCCTCTAAAATGCTTTACTTTTCTGAAAAATGTTTTAAATTAAAGTGATATGTTTAGAAAATTTCAAGTTTAAATAAATCTATGAAACTGTTTTCGACCAAATTCCAAACATCTCAAGAAACTATTCAGTAAAATATGCACTCCCGATTAGCCAATTTTCTTGAAAATGGCAATTCAGAAGAAACACCATAAAATTGAGCTTCTTCAAAAAAAAAATTTGCAAATGAAAGATCTATATTATATGTTTTTAATTAGATATACATTTTAAAGAATTTCATCGAAATCGATCCATATTTCATAGAAAATTGACAATTTTTTATGGCCTATTTATAATGTATTAGGTTATGTTGACCACGAGGTTTCTGTTTTTTCATATTGAGTTTATTTTAATGTCTACCATGAACGTCCGATTAAATAAGGTGACTCAAATATAACACCCATAGATATCATAAAACATTAAAATAAACTCCATATGAAAAAACAGAAACCACATGGTCAAAAAAACCAAATACGTTATAAATAGGCGATAAAAAAATTTTTATAAATTAAAAAAAGTGGACGGTAACACATCAAGTGTTAAAAAAATCATAAATTTTAAAGAATTAAATAATAACGAGGCCCTTAGTATTAGGTACAAAATAAGACACATACTAAATTAAACATTTAACAAAGTAATTTTATAAAGCATCCCTAGATAATGACACGTGGAGTGTCGAAACGTCGAAAAATATAATTTAAACAATGATGAAATAAATAAAATAAATTTATGGCTGTAAAAGGGTTCAAATTTATCACCCCATTGAAGGACTCAGTGAAACATTAAAACAAGTTGCGGTTGTAGTGGGATCAGATAGATGTCTTGGAGAAGGTTATGATGCGATGAATAGTTGGGAGTTAGTTAGAGATTTTTAGAGAGTTGTTACTCGAAATGTGAACTACTAATTTACGAAAATAGATATATATTTTAACAATAATTTAGCGTTTGAAAGGATATAACTACAATTAATTTGAAATGATTTAAAATGTAACTAGAATGCACAACTATAATGATTGATAAATAAATATATGTTTAAATACTTAGATAGGGACGCGCTCCTATGTATAAACTATGTCACTGGTAGAATCTTGATGATACGCTGATAAAATACTGAAGAATAATCATCCCCTCTTCTTGTGGAGAGACGTTATATTGCCATCACTCACACATTGACAAGTGTGTAATTACGGGTCACACTAAAACATCTCTTGCCGTGTGTTGACCCTAGGTCTTGAATAGGTCGGTGAACAGGTGTGGCAACAGGTGATGGTAGTTATCAAAAGACTGTAGCCAGGTGATCTTTTGCGTGTTTGTTTATTGGCGGTTATCAAAAGACTGTAGCCAGGTGGTCTTTTGAATGATTTGTTGACCCTTGTATATCGGCCAGGCGGCTTCTCTGTAGTGACCGTATAATGACCCTTTTAAAAGCGGTGTGTCTTTGGCGGTTCCTGTCCTTGGCGGTCCCTTTGACCGTGCACTGACCGCGGCTCTTGACCTGAATAATAGCGACTGGCTGGCACCACTAGTTATAACTTTTATAATTAAAAATTATATTATTTTCCTTCTAGTTATTACTCCTTCTTGTTAACACATTACACAGTAAAAATAGAATTCCAAAAATATGACACAATCACTTCTTATCATTGGGCAGTGTTGTCTGTAACGGGAGAACACTGTCCGGAGGCCGGCAGTGCACCGAGAAGGCTCCGAGCGCAAATGACCACAGATGTTGAGACGCCTTAAATTAATTAAAAAAAACTTCTTATCATTATGGCACTAAATGAAATTAAAATGTTTTTATGATAGATATTCGAACTCAGCATTCAAATTTCAATAGTGAGAGAAACCAAAATTGTTAATTCAAAACAAATTATTTCAATAATTTTTTATATCAGAACAATAGCTTGCTTGTAGATAAACATTTAAATCAAACTAGATTTGTCTTAAATATTGATATAAAAGTTCAATCAAGGATTACAAAATTATATTGAATTTATATATATCGTTATCTAGTTAGTAGCACTTTGTTCTATTTTTTTTTTTTTTTTGGCTTCCTGTACTTTGCAGATCGCCAAATTATTAACTCTTTAATTGTGGACATTTACATTTTATCAGTTTATATTTATATTGTGTCTATTGTTTATTTATTTGTGACTATTTATATATATTGTAGGCTTAATTACAGATCTATATCATGTTTCTTTATGAAGTTATACAGTTCTAGGTATGTCTTGTGGTTATTTAAAATAGAATTTAGGTTCGGAGGTATTATACATCCAGCTTCAACTATGGAGTCCCATAACAATTCTTTTCCTTGGAGTATTTTCCACAAGCTAAAATGATGTGTTCCGCATCAATTTTTGCATCAGGTGGACATTTGGGATCAATAGTGATTCCTATACAACCCAGGTGGTGAGGACTAAAGTTATGGTTGAACCTCAGCCTGCATATTAAGGTATAAAACTTCCTACTTTCGCTGAAGGCATGGAACTATGGATTAATGGGAATGTGTGGTTCTAAACCGGTATAAAAACGTTCCTTTAACATTCCTCAATTTCTCATATTCGACACTCCACTACTTATAATATTGGGCTTTTGCATAATTTTTAACATCAGCAACTAATAACATTTTATCTGTGAGTAGACCAGAAGAAGCCGCACTTCTCGCCACTAGGTCCGCCATTTCGTTACCTCTTAACCCGGAATGTCCCTTAACCCATGTTTGGCGGACTACCTTCCCTTCCAACTGCAAGTTCTTAAGTAACTGCACTGTTTGCAGTAATGTGAAGGATGGATTTTTACCCGGTTGTTTCAATCTGGAGAGAACGCTTTGACTGTCAGAAAAGTGAAGCGAGGCTGCGAAATGAAGGGAGTTATTTATTGCTACTAATTCAGCGGTAAATATGGAAGCATATTGGTTTAATTTGTATTGCGAAGTGGAACCGGTTTGAGGGTCAAAGATCAAACATCCCAGCCCCTTTTGAACTCTTAGAGCCGTCAGTGTAGAGACAGTATGCCCCGGGATAATATTGCTCTATTTTCAAAGAAAGGTTAGAAAGGATATTAGTAAATGATGGTGGAATAGAATTATCAAATTTGTAAAAATCTGTTAGAATATGCTCCTGACAGCCCAAGAAGCATTCTAAATTAAAGTGGTATTGTGGCCGACATACGGATTGTTCTATGTTAGTAAAAGTTTTAATGCTAGTAAGCAATACTACTCTACAATGAAAAACTCTATCTTAATACTGTATAAGTAGTAAAATAATAAGTTCTAGTGAAGCGGTACTTTGGAGGAAAGCTTAACGTTACTGCTTTGGCAATATGGTTGGTAATTGATGGAATGTAGGCGCTCATTGCTTTTAAAAGTCAATATCTAAGAAAACTATTCAATATGTCAACATTTCTAGAGAAGCTGAGAAACAGTTCTATAACTCAAAATATCTTCGTCCCCTTTCTTTCATCACTCGGTTCTTGATTTACCGCTAATAGTGGCTACAACACTAAAGTACCAGTCTGCGGATATGGCTATATCCTGCGTTATACATGCTTCTTCTTACACAAGAACAAACCACCATGATTCCGAATATAACATACCTATTTACAAATTTCACTTAAAAATATAAAATTTGTAACTTCTTGTTATCATCTTCCTCGCCTTGACTTTCACCCCTCCCAGAAATTGCCTTCAACTTATTAATGGGAATTTGTGCATCAAATTCCTTGGATAAAGACTTGATTTCGGAATTTTGGAAATTGCTCTTTACTTAACAATAACAAATACAAGGCATTCCCCATGCTACCAAATCAAAACTATAACAAAAATATACCTGTAATTTATGGTTACTGAGAAACATATCAGATGGATTGGCAGCGTGCTCAAAACTAGAAGAATCATAGCTAGCCTCTTTGAGGAGACGCTTGAAACTACGGCTAGAAGGGGATGTCCTCAGGAGAGGGTTCTGTCCCCTCTTTTGTGGTGCATGGTGGTAGACGAGCTGTTGGGGGAGCTTGATCGCAGGGGGTGTTCCGTCCTTGGCTACGCGGATGATGTAGTGGTCGTGGTTAGGGTTAGCATGAGATGGTTATTAGGTAGCTTGTGCAGGAGTGCTGCGAGTTGTGGAAAGGTGGTGTACAATGGTGGACCTGGCGGTCAACCCTGCCAAGAACACTCTGGTTCCATTTACCAGAAGAAGGAATGTTGAGTGTTACAACACACTGAATTTCTTCGGAAGAACTCTGGAAGTGAAATATCTGGGGGCCACCTCCGACTCCAGACTGACCTAGGACGCGCATCTGAACACGCTATACAGAGAGCAAAAAAGTCTCTCTGTGGAACTACTAGAGCCAGCGGGAAAACATAGGGTCTTTCCTCCAAAATAGCCCACTGGCTATATACGCGGACCATCACACCTGTTTTCACCTATGAGACATTAGTGTGGTGGCCAAAAACAGAGCTATATGTCGCGAGGAGGAACCTATCAGAGTTGCAAAGGCTGGCGTGCCTGCTGATTTTGGGGGCATTTCGGACTGCCCGACGGCAGCATTTAGAAATACTGCTGAGGTTACCTCCGCTGCATCTTTTGATACAAATGGAGACGAGGGCCAGTGCGTACACACTGATGAACAATGGCCATTGGAGACAGAAGAGTTCCCTGGCCAAGCACTTGGACATTATACAGAAGGTTGACCCAGCCCCTATGTTCAATATGGCTGTGGAAGGTTGTTATCCAATTAGCGCTTCGATATCCACTTCCAGGTGATCTTTACATCAAGGTCGGAATGGGCTAAAAGCGGGGAAAAACAAGGCCGGACTGGGGATCCTGGTTCACGGATAGATCCAGGATGGCCTGCGGAACTGGAGCCGGAGTATATAGAGTCAAACTGGAGGTACTCATTGAAAGGCCTCTTGGCGGGTACTCCACGGTATTCCAGATTGAAGTCTATGCTATAAAGGTCTGTGGTGAGGAGAATTTACGTATGGACCCTAGGAATAGGGAGATATGCTCTGGGGTCCTTCAGAATCATTTCTTCCCTAGCCAGGGAGTGTAGAGCTCCCTGGAGTTACTTTCCCGGCACATATAAAGAACGGCTGGTATGCGTGCCGTGACACAAGGGGATAAAAGGTAATGTGCTAGCCGACCAACTGGCCAGGAATGGGCGAACACTCCATTCTGTGGGCCGGAACCTATTCTGGGAATAGCCAAAAGTATGGCGATGGCGTATCTGAGGGATTTGACTCGGAGAGAACATAGTCGCTGCTGGAGGCTAAGCACTGGTTATGCCAGGTCTGTGTAAGAGAAAAACCAGAGAAACCTTGTGTTTAAGCAGGTATCAGATTTGTCTAATAGCGGGCCTGTTTACAGAGCATGGTAGGTTCAAGAAACATCTGTATAAGTTGGGATTAATTGAGCCGGAGCCCTTGTGCATACTATGTCAGGAAGGGGAGGAGACGGCCTCACACCTGTTGTTTAATTGGGTCGCAATCGGTAGATTGCAGTACGAGATCTTTGGCACGTTGAGACCGGAGGGTATCGTACTGCAAGAAGGAATCCTGGACCTCATGAAGAGAGGAGGATTCCTTTACTAGACATTAGGGAGTTGGTATAATAAGCCTCAATGGGTAGGCTGCAGTGTCTGGGTTGGAGTCTCCCCCTCCGTCATTCTTATTCTGAGAAACATCGCAGGTAACCATAATTATATCTAAGCTTTAATAAATGGAAACCATAGAATGTAAATAACAAACAAACAAAAAATAAGTAAATTTTAAATGGACAAAGCGAAGAACTGAGAAAAACATTAGGTAGTTGGTAAATAATAAAAACATTTTTTAAGCTAAACTTTTCTAAAGGTTTTAATATTTACTTTTTATAATGAAAATAAAAAACAGAAATAACAATAAGAGTTAGAGCATTTCCTAAAACATAAAGACTTATCCCTTGTGATGCCATTAGTCGTTAAAACATTTCTACAGATATTAACTTAATATTCCCCACCTAAAGTCTTTTATAAAAAAAATGTACCTAATATTTTCAGCGTATATTGGATGAATTTTCCATTTGGACTACTTTTTAAATTATAAGAAAATGAATTTAAAAAAATACTATTCATCCAAATTAAATGTAACGTCAACAAGCAAGAGCAAGTAAATAAGACAAAATAAGTTTTGTATTCTTTGATAAATCCTGCTAGTCATATGTTTGGGGTAAAAGAATCATAGGAGGGGTAAAAAAAAAATGATGACCCAATGTTAACATCGGTAAGCAAATATATATTTAGCAATGAACAGAGAAGTGCCTCTTTTCCACACTCGAGTTCAGATTGCCTATACGAGCACCAGCGAATGTTGTAACTGAACGAGAGTTGTAAAACGAATTTACTCTCGCGTTAAATATTATATATTTTCTGCAACAGGTAAAAAATTTTTTTATATATATATAAATATATTTTTTTCTTATAAAACCTAATATTTTGTTGAAAAAAGATAGGTTACTTCAGTAAGGTTGTAAACAGTTAAAGTTAAGCAAAATTATGTTATGTTTTCTGGTATTGCATTTATTGTTAAATTGATTTTAAAATGTTTAAAAAAAAAAAATATTTAATATCAGAACTTCTACTTTATTTTTAATATATATTTGGCAATTTTATCTAAAACTAAGAATTTATTTAATTGTAAGCTGATAACAGTATCTTTTCTTTCTTTTTTTAATCCTTAGAGATTAAAGTAGAAAATCAGTGTTGCCAACTTTCACGTAAACAAATTTTAAGATTGAATGATATTGGTGGTCCTGGGTTCGATTCCAGCAGGGCTGCCCTTAGATTTTCTATGAGCCTTTACAGCTCACTGCCCGGTGAGGACAGTGTTGTCTGTAACGAGAGAATACTATCCGGAGGCCGGCAGTGCACTGAGAATGCTTTAGGGGCCAGTGACCTTAGATATTGACGCAACTTAAATAAAATTTAAAAAAATGTAAAGTAGAAATTTTTAAAATAAAGATTTGTTTAAACAATTTAAAATCAATTTAACAATAAATTAAATATCAGAAAACATAACATAATTTTGCTTAACCAAGTGTGTATCACCTTATTGGTTGCCTTTTACTTTTCAATTGACTAAGTTATCTTAGATAACTGCTTTATCTCTTCAATTTTTTTTTATTTCTCTGGTTGTGTTGCAAATCAACCAGTGTCGTGCGAAACAAAAACTTGATGTGAAATGAACTCTCTTCATGAACTTCTGTTAAGCTAGTTCAGTTACTTACCTGTGGTGATGATTTGGATACCATGGCGCGATCAATTGCAGATTTGTAAAAAGCTGCAGCGAATAGGCTTGTTTATTAAAGAAAGTGGAAGTAAAGTATATGATTACCGAAGAAAGAATGCAACCTCAGCCATTGGCCCGTGTATCTTTCAATGATTTCGGAATTTATCTACCTCGAATTTACAGGTGGCTACTTCTAATGACAGATGCTGCTGAAATTAAGTGTAGGATAGTCAAGCGATATTACTTAGGTTTGCTCAAGCTTATGAAAAGGGAAACTAATCACGCAACACACCAAAGCTTAGTATATAAAACCCTTATTTGCCCAGTCCTTACATATCCCTCAGATGTGAACCTCTTGACAAAAAATATGAGAAAAAGATTTGCTCGTTTTTAAGAGTTGATCTTTTTAAGAAATTTTGGAAAGGTGAGATATTATGATTTGATTGGTCAGAATGGATGAGAAATAGCTACCGAAAAAAGTTTTCGAGAGTTTGTCCACCGATCTAGAAGAATCGGCAGACCAAAGCTTGAGGCAAAACAGAGCTGAATGGAGGAGGCTAACCGTGGACTGTAGCAGTCAGATAAATAGATAGTAAACACTCCTCGTTTGAAGAAAGTTTGTCCATTAAAATGTGTTTCATATCACATTTCATTAGCCATTTTGATACAAACAAAGAATTGCACTACAGCATATTAATAAAAAAAAGCCACAAACTTTCTAAACTCCTATAATGCAATTCTTCATCATAATTCTGGTTTTCTATTGATTATATCTACTAGATTTTATGTAGCGGAACTCTAAAGGTAACTTAGAAATTTGTTGTGAATGTACGATACCACTATACTTACATACTGAACTCGGTCTAATGTATCGAGTGTATAAGATTATTAATTACAGAGTTAGTTGAATTATAAGTGTGTACTTTATTGGAATTGTGATAAGCCGTTATGAAAATAAATTACTCTGTTTATTTATAGTTTACACGTCTTGCTGAACCCCTTCCCGTCATACTGATTTCAATATTTACAGCGCCACCATTACTGCGATAGGATTTGAATCAGTTAATTTATTCATTCCATATGGACGAAAGTTTAAAAACAGAGATTGGAAAACACTAATTCATCTTACCTCTGACGGGTCCGAATTTATAAAATTCTTTAAAACCGGAAATATATTTGGGTTATGACTCTTGACCATATAATATTATATAGGTTGCAAATCATACATTTTACTGAGATGTTAGTTCAGAGTAACGGTTCCCAACTAGGGCTGCGAGATATTTTTGCGTGTGCAAGTGGTAATAAACAATGTTTGTAATATTTGTATATTTTATACAATCAATTACTTTTCAACACTACAATGAAAGAATTAATTAGTATAAATATTCCATTCACGTATGTAGTTTTACCTTCTCTTTCTCTTCCGGGTAAGAGAAATGTCGTTATTTTTCCACATTGAATTTCATAAAAATCATAGCAAAAAACTCAAAGCTAGTATTCCATGTTAATAGCAACATTGCATATGACTCGCAGATCTTGTCCCACCGCGGGATTGAGGTTATCTCTAGGGGTGGCACAGGAGGAGAGGGGGCTGGGGTCAGGGAGTGGTTATCCTAACCTTTGGGCTCCCTTATCAGGCAACTCCCTAGAGATGGCATGATTAAGAAATACAGCTTCACTAAAAAATTTTCGTTGAAGCTGGGCACCAAAAGTGGGTGAAGCGAAAGATCCGCTCTGTTGGGCATTAAGGAACATGCCATTTAATGCTATACTGATGGGTATAAGACCCTCGAGGGGACTGGGGCGGGGTGGTCGGTCTAAATCGAGCACTCGGAACCTAAATTTCCCAGCATCTTCCAGGCGGAGATATACGCTATTGGAAGATGTGTAAATTTAAGCTCGATAGGGGATATAGGAACCAGAAGATTGTCATGCTTTCCGATAGTCAAGCAGCCATTAGAACATTGAGTGCATCAGTTATCAACTCTAAAATGGTCTGGGAAAGTCTAGATAAACTTAATAACCTTGGCAGGAGGAACAAAGTTACCCTTTGGTGGGTGCAGGGGCAAGTTGGCATTGAAGGGAATGAGATGGCCGATGCCCTGGCCAAGATAGACGCTACGACCCCGCTTGTGGGGGTAAGCGACCACTTTCTGTTGGAGGAAGGGAATGGTAGTGTAGGTAGTAATGGGGATCCATATAAACTTTTGTTTTTTCTGTATGGGAATTTATTTAATAATTCATTTGTTTGATTAATAAATTTGTGATTAAATAATTTATTTCAGGTTAACTTAAGGCGGTGGTGGTTGGTTCCGCAGAGCTGGAAAGCATCAGAGACATTTCCGTGGTAGCCTTCTTCATTTTGTGTCATCGACCGTTTCGGGCGGGTTCGCCCATCTTCAGGATGCTTTGTTCATGACAGTGTGCAACACAGACCGTACAGAGACCCCAAAAATCAAGCACTCAGAATCCATGGGTAAATTTCCCAGCATCTTCCAGGCGGAGATATGCGCTATTGGAAGATGTGTACAATTTAACGTCGATAGGGGATATAGGAACCAGGAGATTGTTATCCTTTCCGATAGTCAAGCAGCCATTAGAGCATTGAGTGCATCAGTTATCAACTCTAAAATGGTCTGGGAATGCCTAGATAAACTTAATAACCTAGGCAGAGTTATTGTGAAACTAAGTCTCTGTACAGTCTGGGTGGTGGCACACTGTCTGAAAAACGCTCCTGCAGATGGTCCGAACGCCCGAACCGTTCATGACCACAAAATGAAGCAGGCTAAGCCCACGGAAAATGTCTCTGATAACTTAAGGCGGGTTTGTGATTTTAGTATCATTATTTCTTCTGCCGTCTTTCTCTGCTGCAATATGTCCTAAAATGTTTTTTTTTTTTTATTCTAGTCTTATTAGGAATGAATTGGTGTCATGAATTAGTGGTGCTTTAGAGATACGCGCTAATATATGTTACCTATCCACCTGATCAAGGAAAATCAGATGGTATTTTCGTCATAATGTCAGCTCGAAAAACTTATTCCATTGTACCTTAAGAAGAACTAAAAAAAAATATTGTGTGGTGAAACACTCAAACAACTTTCTCTTACTCCAAGAGACGAGGAGATCTCAACTCTGGTATTCCCTCACCGGTTTGCGGCAGGCCAAGATCTGCTTGGGAAATTATAA
>JAAEAF010009351.1:0-17694 GCA_011037195.1 Triatoma infestans
ATGACCACAAAATGAAGCAGGCTACCACGGAAAATGTCTCTAATGCTTTCTAGCTCTGCGGAACAACCACCACAACAATAATGATTTTCTTTAAACTTGGAATGCTAAATTGCACAGACAGAAATCTATCACTTTTATTTTTCCGAAAGGAATTGATTTTAAAGTTATTCAGCGTCATAACACAGTACACAAACTAGGGTGTGCGTTCCTAGTTAATTAGCGAAAGCCAAAGGAGAAGGAAGGGATTAGCTCAGTGGTAGCGTGCTGGACTAGCGACGCGGAGGTCCCGGGTTCGAATCCAGCATGCTGCTCTTAGATTTTTTTCTTCCCAGGGGCCTCTACAACTCATTGTTCGGTGATGGGCAGTGTTGTCTACTGTTAGAGAACGCTGCTTGGAGGCCGGCTGTGCATGGCCGAAGGCTCCGGGGACCACAGTAGATCTTTCAGGTCGTAGTGCAGTAATCCCCTACAAAAATCTACAATCTATTCTTGCGTCATTTGTAGCGTTAAATTTCAAATGTCATTGGGGGAATTGATTCAATTTTACTTGAACTTACTTCCACAATTCCTAGATACCTCCACGAGTAGATGCTTGTCCCCTCCATCCATCCAACCATATTTATGTTAAAACCAATGAGTGAAAGTTGAAGTTTAAAGAAAATTTGATCATTTTAAATATAATTACGATAATTTCATTAAGAGAAAGTGTTTGAATGGTTCACACTACATTCCTTAGAACTGTAAAGTAATTAAATATAAAACTAATGAATTTATTAAGTTAACTTACATTATTAAATTTTTATAATTTACTTAATAATTATACGTCGAAATAGATAATAAAAATGATAATTAGAAAAGTTTAATTTAAAAAAATATTTTTTTTTTTGTGTATGTTTTTCAATTAAAAACACTTTTCCTTTAATTAAACATAAACATAAGGAAGAAATAAAGTTCTGCCACCATTCTTCACCCCCCACCGCCGCCAGTAAAAAAAAAAAGGAGATAATTTTATTAAATATTCATTAAGAAATGTAAACCGTATACGGTATTTTTTTTAAACACAAATTTTTTTTTGAACTAATTATTTCAAGTATTTTTGTTTTAAACATTAAACGGTAGCCTGTGTTCTCCCTCTTGGGTAGTGTAAACTAGCAGCTATAGTCTTGTCAGCATGGTACATTAAGTTCTTCCACCTTTTTGGGTCTTAAGATATCGGGTCTCTCAAACTTCATTGTACTTTAAGCTTGGGCTTAATTTAAAGCTCACCCCACCAGTGTTATGGTAATTATTATGGAATAACTCAATTTTTTTTAGTAACACTAATATACAAAAACAAAAAAATATCTGGCGTGAAACACACACACTACTACTCTTATGATCGACAAAATCTTTTTTTCGAATTTATATTTTTTACTTAAAAATGTTTATCTTCAATTTTATATCAATTGAGGGAATCTAAACTTAATAAAATAATCCTTTTTGAGGAAACCATAATCTCCCCATTCATAAACTCTGTTCATTCATAGTTAATGCAAAAAAAATGTAATGAAATCCATCGATGTTTTTATGGGGGAAAGTCGTAGATAAAGTGTTCAATTGAAAAACGCACTTCCGGTCAACAGATTTGCTTCAAAACTTTTTGAACAACATATTTATAATTCTAGTTAATATTATGTAGATAATAGAATTGTGTAATAAACTGAAATAGCACATTACAAGGCAACCCCCTCCCCCAAGTACCACTTAAATGAATTTTCCCAGAAAAATGTTTCAAAATAAAAGTTGTAGCTCTTTATATGTGCAGTTTGTGAACTAAGTTTAAAGAATTACAAAAAAAAAACGTGTTTGTTACAAAAAAAAACGAAAAATCTATTCTATAAAGTGGTGGTGATTTACTAGTTCCGGTTGAGGAATCTAAAAACTCGATATCGATAATTTCATACGATCGTAAATACTTCCTCTTCTTACAGCAGTAAGAGAAAGTCGTATGAGTTATTCACCGTAGATTTTTACTGCTTTAATCATAAAACTTAGATACTAAATTTGTTCGTAGATTTCTCCCTAAATAGTCCTTTCTGTAATAATATTAAAATAAAAATAAAAAATATCTTGACTCTCTTAATCTTAACTATAATAACCGAACAGATTATTTGTAAATCCAGTGTTAAGTGTTATATAAATAATCAGACAAAAGTTCTTGGAAATGTGTACACTATTAAAGGACTGGGATCAAAACAGAAAGTACTATAAAAACAAAAAAAAAACAAAAGAAAAAAAAAAAAAAACTTGTGAAATAGTAGAAACGATTTTTTTTTACAAGCAATAAAGTGAAATTTTTTTTTCAGAAAACGGCACCAAAGTAAATACAGATCAAGTAACTTGTCTCCAGCGTCATAAAATTTTCTTTGAACCACAAAAAGACAAACAACTATAAAAATAAAATAATAAAAGACGGATAAACTATTATGTCAACCCAGAACACGGAAACACTTTAAAGATATTAAAAAAAAAAAAAAATTAATACAAAAAAAATTCTTATCTAATGCATATATTGTTAACGATGTATATCTTATAACAACAACACTGCTATCCAAAACAAACACGATTATATGAGTAACTTAGATAATATGTACTTGCAGAGTTAATACTTTGAATTCTACAAATATACTAAAGCCTTCTGTAAACAACTTTTTTTTCCCTTCTCAGGGACTTGAATAATATAAAACTTAGATTGCACCCCACCGCCCCCGCCCACCAAAAAAAATCTGGAGTGAAATACTCCAGTATACGAGTATTTTTTCCTCTTATTTCAATGCTCACAATTCTATTTTTATTTTTTATTCACTTCAGACATGGTATTTTTACTATACATTTACTTCTCTTAACTTTTAACCAAAGGCGTGGAAATTAAAATTTTGTACGATGTGCCCATTATTGAAGTAAGTCTAAACAGTGTCAGCTTACGAAAAAAGCCGGGAAAATTAATCCGTTTTTCTGGGAAAATGCTTCAGATAAAAGTAATATGTGGTAAGCATAGGAAACTTTAAGGGAAAACTTGCGTGAAACACTCACACAACTTTTTTTTTTATATTTTAAACTGACAAATTTTCTTCAAATATGATTTTTCACTGTATTTTTCCTTTTCTTCAATTATATAATCAATTTGCTTTACAGTTTTTCAAATTTTCTGTTCTTTCTTTAACGCACTGTAGATTTCATACAAACTTAGTACATTCAGAGACATATTACTTATGTTTGTAACTGTTTTCCGAGAGAGTTCATTTAAAGAACGGGCTGGGGAGATCACGCTTTCTTCAAAATGTAGTTTTAACGCTTGCAGAAAATTTGTCGATTATAAAACTATGTAGATCGCAGTAAGAAATTTGAAGTGGTTCACATCAGGGATTTTTTTTTTTTTTGTATTTTTGAGACACCATGATAGAATTTCCGATAAAATTCACTTCTGAAAATTTAATACGATCTTAAATTCTCCTTAAAACACCCCTGGGGGAAATTAAAAAGGAATTTTTAATAAAAGTCAAAATTGGCTAACAACTTCACGCTTCAAAGAGAAAAAATGTTGCTTTGGGTTAACAAAAAGAAGACGTTATTATAGAATAACGACAGAATGTTTAATGTGTGGGGGAAATGGCGAAAATAACTAGTCGTGAAAATTCTATAAAATAATTTTTATTAAAGTAAATTTTGTAATAAAGATAATAATATATACTACAAACACTGCAATACGTATAAAAAGATGGGTATCCATAAGGTGTTTTATCAATAGAATAAATTCAAGTCAGAGTCAAATTTAAATCTATCTTAAAGTGAAAGAACCCCAAACATCTTGTTAGATAAAAGTGGTATACATTCATCATGAATATCTGTGTGAGTATGTGTGTCACATATACATCACAACATATATATCACAACAAGTGTGAGTGTGTGTCTCTTATCTTCATTATTTTGTATCACTATGTATGTATTATTTTGTATTATGTATCACATAATTTTGTGACCAGACGAGACAGACCCGAATTTCAACTGTTGGTCCTGGTATCTATAAAACTGTCCAAATTGATCCGATTTTTAACAAGAATATTAATATATATTATTACTATTTAATGAAATATCGGCTACAAAAAAATTACCTATTTCCACAATTAATATCGCAAACACTTTTCTTTTTTTTTTTGGTATTTTATCCGTCGTAGCATGCATATTTATATTGTTCCTGACCGATTTTGGATTTTCATCCATCGTCAGAGCAAATTCACCAAGTTCGTGTACAGAGTTCACTTCAACGTATTGTTTCTGTTACACTCACACTTCTTGGTTGGATATATGTGGGGAGATTATAAGGTTATGTTTCTATGTGTATGTGTTTCATGACAATGTGGAATTACTACAAATTATGATTAGACATTAGAAAATAGTGTATAATAAACAGCATTTTTGAAGAATACTTTATAACTAAATTTTAATAGTTTTGTTTAAGTATGCTCAGTGCTTTATCAAGTCATTTTTATTAGACTTAAACACACACACATAGTAACATAACCTTATAACCTCCCCACACATATATACAACCAACAAGTGTGAGTGTAACAGAACATTACATTGAAGTGAACTCTACACGAATCATGAGAGACATTTTTCGTGATAGCCTACTTCATTTTGTGGTCATCGACCGGTTTCGGGCGTTCGCCCATCTTCAGGATGCGTTTGTCACACAGTGTGATAACACAAACTTGCACAGAGCAAATTCAGTTTACACCCTCAGAGTACCAGATGCCATCCAGCATTGCGGACCCATCCATATATTCAATTTTTTATACTGACATTTAAAACTGTACATAATTACGATAAGCAAAAATGATGATAAGAACATAGGATTATTCAGCAATAATTTCCCTTGAAGTTTACTGAGGTAGTTTGTTAATGAACAGAAAGTCTTGCGGCTACAGGCGTTTTAGTCGGCGGGGAGGTCCTGGACATGAGGTTCAACTGTAGGAAGAAAGAATTAGGATGAAGGAGGAAGAGATTTATGCAAATTTTTTATAACGGGAAGATATATTTGTCTCTGATGAAAGGGATTTTTAAGTCATATTGGCGACGTAATAATATGGAGCGAAGGATTTTGGATTGTAGGGACTCTTTGCGAACACTTACAGTTTCTTTTAAAAACTCTTCCTTTGTCTTCCGACTGTAAATCAGCGATTCCACCCCAACGAAGTACCAAAACTTTGTGCGATTATGGATGGCAAAGATATATCGGAAAAAATCTATATTTCCTCCCAAAAATACTGATATATTGCCGTCAATGTTCTATTTTCGATATTTTACGATTGTTATCATATTATTGTGTTATAATAATAATAATAATAATAATTGAATGCCTCCAGTATTTTTTATGATATATATGATATTTGTGATTGTTATGATATGATTTTTTTTACATTACAACCAAAGATGTATATTAATTATGTATACAAACACGTATCTATATTACATATAATTTTTGTTTTAGGTTCACAATATTTTTAACTTTGAAGTTCTATCGATCCCTGGAAACGGTTACATTTCTTCATAGGAATACCTTAAGTTATGCTCCAGGCAGAACGCAATGTTAGCCATAAAAGTAAACGTTTGTTCTTCGTTATCGCAACAACGCAGTAATGCGCCCAAAAAAATATTTGTTATTCTTACGATCCCATTAAATAAAAGACTATCCATCTGTGTATAATGAAGTCGTTATTTTTTCTTAAAAAAAAATAAAATTAATAATTTAAAAAATCTCATTTCATATAAAATTTCTCTCGTTATATAATTATTATAACAACGAGTTGAAAAAACTAATATTTTTTCTTTTTCTACTATTGGCCCTCTTTCTGTATGCTAATTTAAACTGAAAAGAACAAGGTTAAGTTTAAAAAAATGATAAAGAATAAAGAAATAACTATGGAAAAATGAGAAAAAAAAAATAAAAACCATTTGAGATTTGTTATAAGAAAAATATATTTTCCTTTGAATTTGTTTTTCTCCTTTTTTTATTTTTATTTTTTATCTGGTGTGAAACTCTTACACAACTTTCTCTTACTCCTGTTCTCAAAATTATAATTCACGAATGTTATAAATTGTATACCAAATTTAATGGAATTTGTGGAAAACTGAAAAAACTGTTGAGTAAAAGCGCAGCATTTCGTTTACTAATTCTCTAAAAACTTGGAATTTTGGCCATCTATTTATTTCTGATTAATTTTGTTTCGATGATAGGATTGTATAATCAACTATGATAGCACTTTAGAGGAAACCTAACCCCCTCCCCTCAACCCCAAAAGTATCCTTAAATGAATTTTCCCAGAGAAATGTTTTTTTAATAAAAGTGGTAGATCTTTGGATGTGTAGTTGATATACCATGTTTTTGAAGAAAATCGTCGGAGCCATTTTTGAAGAAAATTGCAAGAAATTAAAAAAAAAATACCAGAAAACTGAATACATTTTTAGTAATAACGCACTTTCGATCATCCGATTTTTTTCAAACTTGGAATTTCAACAACGTATTTAATTCTAATTAATATTGTTTAGCTGATAGTAAACTGAATTGTGATAGCTGATAGAATTGTATAGTAAACTGAAATAGCACTTTAGTGGAACTGAAATAATAACTTTGTACGGTTTTTCGTTTTTGGGCTATGCTGTTCACTACATACATACATACACACACACAGATACACACATAGACCATTTGCTAAAAACCACTTTTTTGGACTCAGAGGACCTCAAAACGGATATTTCCTGTGAAAACTCGATATCGAAAATTTGACACGATTACAATACTTTCTCTTACTAGGAGTAAGAGAAAGTAAAAATTAAATATTTTGGAAAAATATATATTTTAAAAAAAATCTATTACTAATGAGTTTTAAGTATGTCTTCCTATCTATCTATCGGTTTGTAACATTATGGCGCTTACGAGATGCTAGGATGATTGAAACTTAGGCCAAGCTTTGTTTCTGTAATAGGATCCAGAGAGAAACACAAAATTGACAATCTAGTTACTCGCTACTAGAAAGGGAGACTCTGTATACATAGACAGCCGAGCTATCCCTACAAGGGGACAGTTTTTTTTACAACAGTTTACGACCAGTTAACAACAAGTCAGCAACCTTCTACTACCTTTCTTATCATTCAGTCTATATCTCTCGTTACCTAACTTCTATTATACTTGTATGGTCCTGCAGTTTGTGCGTTCTTTCATTATACAGTGTTCAGCATATATTCTAGTTTATTTCATCTTATAACCCATTCTCTCTAATTCTCACTCCATCTCACATCATTATATATATATATATATATACAAGTGTCACGTGTGACGCTTTTATTCACACTTACCTATACTTATAATTGCTAAAATTTAAATGACGCTTTTGTTCTTTCTAGAAAAATCATGATTTTATTTTTATTTTATATTTTATAATAAAATAAATTTAAATACAAATAAAAGGCAATATAAGAAATTCTTGATAAAAATGCAAGGGGCGCCCCCCTAAAGAAAAGAATGAATACTCTTTCTTAAACGGCTTTATTGTTTGGTCTATTTATAAAAATTATAAGAAGGAAATTATAAAATATAGAATTTGTGAGTTCATTTCATTTATACAGTGTTCAGCATATAATCTAGTTTATTTCATCTTATTCACTCTAATTTCTCTCTCCTTCTCACATTCATTATAGTTTCTAAAATCTTTTTTAGAAAAATGGTTCAAAGGGTGGGAGGGATGTCAAATTTTCGAAATTAATATTTTACGATCCCCTGGGTACCAAAAAAAAATGTTTCTATCGAATAGTCTGGGAACAAATATGTTTACAAAAAAAAAAAAATTGCAGGGAACTCGAAACTTAGAATTTTGATATGGCAATCATTTCGCATCAGATACGAAGGTTTCACAAATAAAAATTCATTCACCGGCAATGCAACTTGACTATATTTTTTTTCCTCAGTTTTGCGCGACTTTC
Organism: Triatoma infestans; assembly: GCA_011037195.1. Classification (NCBI taxonomy): domain Eukaryota; kingdom Metazoa; phylum Arthropoda; class Insecta; order Hemiptera; family Reduviidae; genus Triatoma; species Triatoma infestans. The sequence continues at coordinate 8,020 of JAAEAF010009351.1, forward strand.
TCGGAAACAGTTCCAACAATTACATTGAATTTGTTTGTTACACAAACTATGGATACAGAGATCTTTTTCACTTTAATGGTGTAATAGCACCCATCCACAGCAAAGAGAATGGAACCACGGCAGAGAGAAGAGAGGCCCTCTCTAGTTAACAGAGACTACTCTCTGACTTAGGCAGGCTATAGTGGGAGAACCTGTGTATATAAGCCAATGGGAATCTATCTAAAGGAATCTAATATACGTTCAACCATACAACTGTATACCAGTCATGGCATCGTGTCAATTATAATAGGGTTGTTGATGAAAGAAATTAGTTTTGATTAAATGAACGAGATATGCTGACACTAATATAATGTAGCTAAGTTTACACTAACTGCACTGGACTTTATAATAAAAAATGATAGAATGAATGGTGAGAGTAGAGATATGACACGATGCGATGACTGTTGTACAGTTGTATGGTTGTATATGATAGATTCCTTTAGTTAGATTTCCAGTGGCTTATATACACAGATTCTCCCACTCTAGCCTGCCTAAGTCAGAGAGTAGTCTCTGTTAACAGAGAGGACCTCTCTTCTCTCTACTGTGGTTGCATTCTCTTTGCTGTGGGATGGGTGCTATTACAATGGGGAAAATTTTAACCAGAGAAAATTACTTAAAAGACGTTTTTGGAGGGAGGGTGAATGTGTATGGGTTTTCTCCAAAGTGTCATTTTTATTAAGGTTTAGATTCTCCAATTGATATAAAAATTGGAGTCAAGCATATATTTAATAAAAATTATTATGTTGGCGAAACCAAAACAATTTACCATTGAAATCTGTGTAAAGTGAAAGAGAAAGTCGTGTGAGTGTGTTTTTCATACCAGATTTTTCTTAAAGGGAGAAAATATTATAATTTTAATAAATAAAAAAAAAAAAAAAAAAAAAAAGTAGTAAAAAACTAGCTAGAAATTGTCCCACATAAGTCAATCTACCAATTACTACAAATCATTTACTCATTTAATATTTTATTGAAAATTGATACTTTAAAAGTAAATTGAAGAGTAATTGATTTTTTTTATTAATCCACTATATAATATACATAGAAAATAATAATAATAATAATTATTAAAACAAAAAGAAAGAAAACTTTATGAATAATAAAGAATCAAATAAGAAATAAAATAATTGGACACCGGTATTAAGCACGTCCTCTGTAAAAACAATTAGACTCCGTTTTGAATGTATAATAATAATTTGTAGGAGGTGGTCCCTGCGCTACAGGTTTTGTTTTTTGTCTACGTACATAACTTTGATCCAAATCTTTCTCTTAATATAATGAACCGCTGCTTTTATAGTTTATATACCTAATTTGTACGTGATTACATCGATATTAAATTTCAATTTTTTTTTTAATTAACTTAAAACTGAAGTGGCCCTCCATGAATGAAGATAATATCCTCTAAAGGAAGGAATTCCATGGTGTTGTTCAAGAATTTCTTAATTTTCTATTTGGAGGGGGGGGAATTTCCTTAAATATGTTTTTAAATTTTTTTAGCCCATATATGATATGATATATTTTATTTGCGTGTATACATCACTTACAATATAATAGGCTCGTCATAAAACTTATTCACTTACAAAAATTTACAGCTGTGATAGTTGGCAATGAACTTTACACCCAATAACAACAAACAAAACTCAATGGTATACTTTACTTTTAATTCAGTTTATTTTAAAAGCTTCTACCGTCCAGTTCTGTTCCATAAACTCCTTTATGTTATAAAAACATGTCTTTATTAAGAAGTGATTCATAATTTTTTTTTAAATTGGAGGTAATCCATCTGCCTTATTTCTTTTGGAATTTTATGATATATCCTCGCGGTTATAATGCTTGGAATTACTGCAGATTTTGTCAGTCTTTTTGAAGGTAAGTTGGCTTTCTTTAAGCAACATAAATTAAATTGTTGCTTATAACAGTGTCTGATGCCTCTCGTATCCTTATTTGGATATTTTTTTGTTGCAGAGCGAGCTTGTAGATATACAGTGATGGTAATGTCAGGATGTTTAATGCCGGAAATAATGGCCTACAGCTATCTCGAGTTCTTTTGAACATCACATTTTTTATAGTGAAATTTATTGGATGGATTGATCGGGAAAAGAAATATTTCGGTTAAGTAACTTTAGATTTACTGAAACTGTATATATTAGGTGCAAAAAATGACAATACCGTCATCTTCAAGGACTTTTACACTCTGCAATATTATTTCATAGAAACAGCATGGTAGTTATGACATTGTTTTTTTTTTAACGAATGGGTCTGTTTGTATGTATTTTAACAGATTATCTCAAAAGCAAAAAGTTGCAGGATGCTCAAACTTGGTATTTAGTCTAGGTACTATTTACTGCATCAGACACGAAGAATTCGGGCAAAATCCATGTCAGTGCGGCTTTACTGATTTTTTTTTTCCTTATTTTTAGTTTTGCCCATTAGATTTTCTCGGAGTTTCTGCAGCTTATTTTCGCGGTGGTATGCAATGTTTTCTGCAAACTTTATTTATAATTTTTTTCTGCAACTTATGCACTGTTTTCTGTAAACTGAATCCGGATACCAATACTCCAATATTAAGTATAAATTAGATACTTAATATTGGCCCAATTAGATACTTAATATTGGCCCACTTAATAATACAGGTACTTAGTTTTGCCCATTAGATTTTCTTGGAGCTTCTGCAGCTCATTTTCACGGTGGTAGGCAGTGTTTTCTGCTCTCTAGCCACTAAAAAGTCCACAGATTCATATCTAAAAAAAAAAAAATACATTTCTCGAACTCACGCGTATTTTCTCCGGTGATAACTCAATTTCTGAATCCGGATATCAATACTCCAATATTAAATAGAAATTGTACAAATATATTGCCAAACAACCAAAGAATTGTTTTTTTTTTTCTTGCACAAAGTTTCATGGTAAATTAGTACAGTATGCAAATTACAGCTGTATGCAAATCATTTACTTTTTTTTTTTTAGCCTCTTATCTTTCTACAATATTCATTTTTCTATTTACATTAGAAATAGTATGTTTGAACATTGTAAACATCTGCTCTTTAAAAGTAGAATAGAAAGATAAAAGATTATCATTAGTAACGCTTTGTAACATCTGCGTTTCCATTGGATTTAGTATTCTAGTTTAGTGGGTTTTTAGTTCATTGGTTTTTTGAACAATTTTAAACGGTTGTATTATTAATTGAATAAGAAATTTTAGGAAAGGAAGAATATAAATTTTGAAATTTATCGCATTCGGTTTATTGTGCTTTCCTAATATTTATTACAGGAAGAATTCGCCGTGAAACACTCACATGACTTTCTATTACTCTAATTAATACAATTTATTCGAGAATTTTTTTTTTTAATTGCAACATTACTATATTTTAGTTAGGCTGGTCATAAAAATGGTGGTGGGGATTTTACTGTTATGCCTGAATGACCTTATGTGGAACGGCCTGTGTTCAAACTAACAAAGCTTGTGTAAATTGAAATTTAAACCAACTGTACGACCGATATCCAAATATCACTCTAAAAGCAAATTTTTTTCGTAAAATGTTTCAAATAAAAATCATGTTTCTGTCAATGTAACAAGCTTTCCAAGTTAAAAAAAAAAAAAAAATCGTTGAAACCATTTTCGAGAAAATTCAAAAAAAAAAAAATCAAAAACTATTCTATAAAGACGCACCTCCGGTTAACCGGATTTTGTTCAAATCTGAAAATCTATCAATGCTAGTTATGTATATTAAATCTTATATAAGTGGTAAAACTATTGATTGTACTGATGGGCCATCAATCAATAGTTTGAGGAAAGTATAACGCTGCTGTTCCCCTAGAAATCAATTTTCCCAAGACAATGTTTTAAGTAAAAGTTATAGGTATTAGAGATATTTTCCGTGATAGCCTGCTTCTTTTTGTGGTCATCGAACGGTTTCGGGAGTTCGCCCATCTTCAGGACGCTTTTTGTCAAACAGTGTGAAAACATAGATTTGCACAGAGCAAATTTAGTTATACACTGACTGGTCTTTACATGTTTTTGTTAGGGCCTAACTAGGTTACGAGGGGGGGGAGAGGAAGGGATGGTGCCTGAGTGGGAAAAAACACATGTTTCGGTCTGAACATACGAATGATAACTGCCTTTAAGGAGTACGTATGTGAATAATGTATGCAAGTCGAGAAAATAAAATGTTAATGCAGAATGTACGTTACATTAAGGTTGGTTAACTTATACACTTATAAATGTTTTCAATGATATATTTATAAAAGTCTGTACTTAAGCTAGTTTAGACTTGTTATATTTAGGCATGTAAAGGACCCATATTTAAGTATATATGTCGTGTGTGTGAATTATGAAAGGTGAAATACGAAATATGTTTGTGTTATCAAACAACCTGCTTATATAGATTGATTATGTTGATTGATTGATTGTTTATTGAATATTAAATATTTATTTATTTGTTAAGATTATACAATCTTTACAAAGAGAGTTGGCTTAACTAGTTTTAACTATTTTATTGCAACCAGTGTAATTATTATAAACCATTGACAGTACCAAAATTAATGTTAAGAATATTAACATATATAAAGCAACATAAACATTAGAAAATAAACTAAAACATTTTTTTTTTTTAACTAAAGACTAAACAGAAACATAATTACTATATCCTGCCTAACTAAACAAAAATATCTCAATTAATTAAAAGACAAATGCAAAGATAATAAGAGAAAGTGTTTTGATCATAAGTATATAAGTTAACAACAATCAGGATAGTAAACAATTTTTTAATCTATTTCTTTTGTTGATAGCGTTCATTGTAAATAAGTATAAATGTTTTTGTTTAATAACACATGTAGTCGAGAATAATATTGATGGATCACAGGAATGAATATAAAGATATTGATGACGTAACCGTTCATAGAAAGGGCAGAGCCAAAAGAAATGTTGAAGATTATCAGAACTATTAGACGTACAGGTTGGACAAAATTTATCTGGGCAAAACTGAATTTTCTGCTTGTTTATATAAATAGAAGGGCCACTGTCACAAGATAAACGGAGTTGACATAACAGTCTCAATATTTTGATATTATTCCTCTTTAAATATTCCTCCTCTTGACCCAAAGAGCTCACGTTTCTAAAAATACTATTATATTTTGAATTTATAACTTTTTCTATGTCCAAACTTACAAAATTGTTTTTTAGTTTCTCCTTCATATCTCTTAGATTAATTTGAACAAAATGAACATCTTGTCGATCCCAAACATCCTGAGCCCCTATAATACCCAAATTTCTTTCAAGTGATGCAGCCCAATTGAACGGTATAAAGTATTATTTCTCAGCTCAACAAGACGATTATAGCATTGCTTTAAAAGAGTGTGGTCAGGAACGGATAATATTTTATACCAATAATTCGACATTCTATTGAATACCTGTGCCCTCAAATGTGGCATGCCAGTTTCTAGCCGGACGTATGCACTCGGCGTATTACGTGAGAGGTGTAGTAAATATTTGAAGAACTTAACTTGAACACTCTCTATTTTATCACAATATGCAGAAACCCAGATTTCAGAGCAATATAAAAGTACAGAGGTCACCATCGACTTTGAATAAAAGAGTTTTAGCTCGCCAGACGTCACAGTTATAATAAGATAGCATTAAAGTACTTTTGATTGTTTATTTGTTTATTTTATTTTGTTTAACAATATATTATTTATTTATCTATACTATCTTACGATCATTCAGCGTATTTTATCATTTAGTAACTATTTCACAGCAGCCCACGGCTGACACAGTGTTATTTCGCGCTGTTATAAATAAATAAATATAGTAATAAGATAGTATGGATAATTAATTATAAAGTAAATCTCCTTCAAAAAAACGTAGTTTAAGTTACACCCCCCCACGTGTTGAATGTTTCCTTTTTAAAAAGTACAATATGTGTCCCCTTTGAAGACCGAAACATGTGTTTTTTGCCGCTCAGGTACCAACACCCCTCTTTAACCTAGTTGGGCCCTAACAAAAACATGTAAAGACCATTGAATCAACTAAATTTGCTCTGTGCAAATCTATGGTATCACACTGTTGACAAAAAGCACCCTGATGATGTGCGAACGCCCGAAATCGGTCGATGACCACAAAAAGGAGCAAATTTATCACAGATAATATCTCTGATGCTTTCCAGCTCTGCACTGCATCATTGCAGCTTTCCGGCAGCACAGCTGGACTCCAACCAGATGGTTTCCGACTCAATACGGATGGTTTCCGATTTCAGTCCAGCGAGCTACACTGAAAACAAAAACAAAAAAAACTGGTGTGTAACACTCACACAACTTTCCCTTAATTCTCTAAATATATATCTCTATTAACGATATATACATATATAAAATGAAAATACGTTTTTTACATTTGACCTTACGTTAAAACCTACTGTATCGTTGATTTTCTTAAAATTTTGAATTTTATCAATTCTTCTAATGTATATTAATATTATATAGGTGATAAAAACCATAAATTGTACCGAAATGGTACTTTAGGGGAAATGATAACGCTACCTACTCCCTGAAACCCTCCTCCCCCCCCAAAAAAATCAACTTCCCAGGAAAAGGTTTCAAATAAAAATGATAAGATATTTATGCATGTAGTTGGAATAAAAGTTTAATAAAAATCGTTAAGACCGCTTTCGAGGAAATCGCAAAAGTCTTACTTCCGCTTGATGGATTTTGACCGAAACCTTTGTATCTGATGCGATGGTAGTACTTAAACGGAATACCGAAGTTTGAGATTTATGTGGTTTTTCGTTTTTGTAGATAATTTGTGAGCGCACTTACAGATCTATAGTCCTATAAACGATTCGCCAAAAACAATATTTCGTACTCCGGTAACCGCGTATTTCCGGTGAAAACTAAATTACGGAAATTTTACTAGGAGTAAGAGAAGTAATAAAAAAATAAAAAAAAAATCATCTAACATATTTATTTTTGCCCGCAAGGAATATCTGTTGCGTGCAGTTACTTGGGGAATAGCGACTCCTGGGTAACCATAGCTCAGTAATCCATGCACTTCATCAGAACAGTACACAATACACTTAAACTACATGTACTCTTCACTTTACAGACAAGGACAAACAAGTACACAAACTAGGATCTCCGTCCCTGGTTAATTGGCGAAAGCCAAGGGAGAAGGAAGGGATTAGCTCAGTGGTAGCGCGCTACCCAGCATGCTGCCCTTAGATTTTTTTCTTCCTAGGAGTAGTTAGAGAACGCTGCTTGGAGGCTGGCTGTGCATTGGAGAAGGCTCCAAGGGGGGCACAATAGATCTCTCAGGTCGCAGTGCAATAATCTCCTTTCAACAATCTACAATCTACAAACAAGTTTACTTGTTAGATTGACTCTGTTGGACGAACTTTATGCGAGGTTTCCGCAACCCAATCTCCAGATCTCGCTACACGGAAACCATCACAGAAACCCTTCACGGATAGCGGCAACTGCTTGCGAGGTGGGTCCCAAAACAGCTGACAGACCAACACAAGTTGAATCGAGTGGAGGCCGGGCAAGAGTTTTTGAGACGCTACAAACTCCATGGAGATGAATTTCTCCGCTCCATCATTACTGGAGATGAAACTTGGGTTGCACACTACACACCTGAAACCAAAAGGCAGTCTCAACAGTGGCGTCACACCTCATCACCCTCCACCAAAAAAGTTCAAAACCACAATTTCAGCCAAGAAAATCATGGCATCCGTGTTTTGGGACTGTCAAGGCATAATTTTAATTGAATATATGCCTCACGGGGAGACCATCAACTCTGCAAGATACTGTGAGACCCTAAAAAAATTGCGGAGGGCGATTCAGAACAAAAGGAGAGGCATGCTGACAAAGGGAGTCTGCCTGCTGTACGACAATGTCAGACCACACACCTCCACACCTCTCTGGGTAGGGCAAATGAGTTACATTTAAAGTTAAAAGAAAATTTGTCAGTTTACTGTGATTGTATTCACAGCAGTAAGAGCAAGATGTGTGAATGTTTCAAACCAATTTTTTTCAAAAGTGGAGTCTGTCGAATGAAAAAGATATTTAGAAGGGCCCCTCCCCATTCGTGAGTTTTTATTACAGGATTAAATCATCCATTTTCATCCAGATTTAATATCTGCAAAGTAATAAAGCTTTGATCTCTATGTACGTAGTATGTTGCCAAAAAGTTACTTATATTTTTATTATAAACAATTTTTACTACAAGAGTGATGATATTAATAAAAACAAAGTACCTAGTTCAAATATGTTCAGTGTTCAGTTCAATTTGTAGTTGGAATATTGAAATAAGCACATAGACAAGACCATGTTCTAATTCTGATCTAATTTAATTAGTGTCTGAGCCTTACAAAACAAGATACATGCAATTAGGCACTTAATGGACTTACATTGTGTTCTCCCTGATATACATACCTCCTATATCACCCATGGAATCATTAATAATCGATCGCTAATAAAGGTACATTTGTATGAGATTTATGGTTCCAATTTTAGAGTGGAAAACAATATGTATAATTTATAGAAACGTTGTGAGCTATACAACATTAGTTTATATAACAAAAAACTATACTCGTATATCTATTATTAAAACTACTCCCTTCCCGACCATCAGTTTGGTTTCAGGCAAATGCACTCCACTATACAACAAGTTCATCGTGTTGTAGACGCCGCAGCATCCTCCTTTGAGAAGAAACAGTACTGTACAGGGGCCTTCCTTGATGTCTCTCAGGCTTTCGACAAGGTTTGGCACCCTGCACTGCTGTAGAAACTCAAAAGCATCCTACCATATACCTATTTCCTTATTCTTAAATCATACCTGAGCGATCGGTTTTGCCAAGTCTCTCAGGGTTCTTCCTTTTCTCCCTATTTCCCTGTGAAAGCTGGAGTACCGCAAGGTAGTATCCTAGGTCCAATTTTATACACAATATACACGGCTGACCTTCCCCTACACCCTAATAATACAGTAACATCAACCTTCGCTGATGATACTGCTATTCTGTCCTCCCATACCGAACCTACTACTGCATCCAGTCATCTTCAAGATCATCTTTCCTTAATAGAAGAGTGGTGCGAAAAATGGAAGATAAAAGTTAATGAAAAGAAATGTATTCACACTACGTTTAACTTCGTCACTCCCTCTGTCCTGGTGTTAAATTAAATAACACCTTGCTACCTACTGCTGATAGAGTACGCTATCTTGGGTTATATATAGACAAAAGACTAACCTGGAACCCCCATACCAGACTGAAAAGGACTGAAACCAATAGACGATTTCTTATCCTTTCAAGACTCTTAGACAAACGATCCAAACTTACTTTAAAAAATAAGCTCACACTATACAAAACTTTACTACGACCAATATGGACTTACGGACTAGAGGTATGGGGATCCACTAGGCATTCCAACGTTTACCGTATCCAATCCTTACAATCCAAAATCCTACGAAAAAACACCAATGCTCCTTATTATGTCTCCAATAAAACCTTACACAATGACCTATCTATTCCATATGTGTCCGAACTAATTAAATCCCGCTATCAAAGATTCCATAACTCCCTGTCCCATCATCATAATCCTTTGGTTCAGCAACTTGTTAGTCAAACCTTACCTGATAATCGTTCTCGACGCCTGA
>JAAEAF010009352.1:0-67878 GCA_011037195.1 Triatoma infestans
TTTTTTTTTTTTTTTTTTTTTCAAGGGAAAATTAATTTTTGGATGGTCCTTTCTAATTTCCTCTAATTGTATGGTTCCACTGCAACAAGTAATTTTATCCAAAATTAATACCTTCAAAATGCAATCGATTTTTTTTTATTTATTTTATTTTCTCACAAAAATCGTCTCCTTTATTTTGACATATTTGAACAATCCATTTCGTCGTGACTTTGTCAGTAAAAAATTTCTTTTCAGTAAGTAAAAGAAACATCGAAATAAACATATAAATTATATTTAATAAACATATTTGCTTTGATGACCTAAAAATATCCATTGCATAACTATTAACTTATTTACTACTCGTCTACACTACTATATAACGTTTCATTTTTCCAGTAAAGATCGATTTATTTAACGATTGGAGGGATATGATATCCTGTTTCCTCTTCTTGTTTTTTTATTTATTTATTTTTTTTTTTGTTGGGTAGGTGTTCCCTCCCCCCTAAAAAAAGATATTGCACTGGAAGATAAATCGCCTGATGTTCTCTATGACAAGTGTAGTTATTTTCATATCAATCAAATCAATCAAAAATGTTTTCAACCAGTATGATTTATTAGGTGTTTTATGTTGGCGCCATTTTTTTTTTGCTGAACAGAAGTTATTACAAATAATGTCACTGGTAATACATCTTTTGAGGGTATCTCCCCCTATTTTTTGTGTATGTGTGCTTATTTTTATTTTTGGGTTCATATTCTTATGAGCCACCAGAGACTGTATACTAAGAAGACAAATTCGGCTAACCGGAAATGTCTTTTACTAACGTCTTATTTCAAATGTTAGCCTGCCTAACTTATTATCTCTTATTGCTTATCATATTTCTTTAAACATTGTTTTAAAGCTTCAAGTTTCACTGCACTCTTGTAGAAGCCGCTATTGATTGGGTATATATCTCTTCTTGTTATTAAGCCTGAATAGTAATCTCAATCTTAAAGTCTTTTACTTCCTCCAACTTATATTTTGAGATACGCTTGTCTAAAAAAAAAACAAAATGATGTTAAGATTTTACATAGCAATGTTTCTGTTACAAAGCGATCTCAAATATTATAAAAAAAATATAGTCTGGACAAAGAATTTGTTAAGAGCTAATCTTGATTATCACAAGAGGACTTTTTATCGTTTTAAGGTTTGTGCAAGTCAAGACATGGTGGGGGCTTCAAAAGAGGGTTTCTTTTAAAATTAGAAATGGTTATCACATGAGGAGTCCGCAAGAAGTTTAGGCTAGTACCGCTATTGTATTTCCTAAGAGACTGTACAAGGTATGGGCTAAAAGTTAATGGTTGGGGAAAAGACCCATACAATGTAGTTACTGCCGGGCGTGTTCCTAGAATCCCTTGATAATTACGTCTAGTTTAGTGAAAAGGGGTGAGTGCATCTTTAATTAGTCTGTAGAGTTATTAAAACTTTAATTATATTTCTTTTAATTTGTTATTATTATTAATGGGCGCCCGAATGCGCAGGAACAAAGCCAATACTCCAAGGAACAAGCTTATACTCCCACAAAAAAAACCTACTCCGAAAAATCTTCCCCATACAATTTAATGGGATGGCTGCACTATCTTATTAAGATATCCTTAATCTCTAAATGCCTCCTTTAAGTCCGTAATGGATTCCATTGAGAATGTTGGCCTCCCAACTTTGAGGAAACGGAGACATTGACCTAGGTATTGGTACATCGTTTCCCTGACTCCCACGCATAATTCTAACTCAGAGGACTAGAAGTCGTGCCCATTAGGTGTAAAAGTTTGGCTACCTAAGCGCGTCCAGTCAATACTCCTCCCCAAAGCATCTCAGTTGTATCCTATTCAAGAAAAGAAGTTACTTCATGTCCCCATGGTTTTACACCTTTTATAAATCTTTTAAGACAAGATACCGATAAGGTATCTCCTCACCGATTTTAATCCTGGAGATACCTCTCAAATTTTCTCCTCCATTGTTTAAGACTTCCCTGTTGCAAATTTACTTGGTGACGATTATAGCCGGCTCGGGACCGCAAAACTGTAACCAATCTTAGCTAACTTGTTCCTCATTGTTCTCAAACCTGCATGTCTACCCGGAGTGGGTTAGAAGAGCTCTTCCCTACTCCTCTGAGCGAGACCATTAAGTGTTCTCTTTTACATCACACAATAATTATTTATAGCTCCAGGATGGCTTTTAATTTTTTTTAATAAATCTAATACAGTTTGGAATTGCTAGTGTAACAAGCCTAAAAAAAAAAAAAAAAATGTTTGTACTGCAAAAGGTTAAGGAATGCAGGCTGACCGTAGTATTGTTCGAGCCTGTATGTTTAGATCTATTGTAATAATGTCTTGTCCATCCGTAATTTGTGTTTGCAATACCAGTTTGATCGTGCTTTGAGGTACACAGAAATATGTTTTGAAAATTCTTATATGTAGGAAGATTTATAGATATTTTATTCTAATAATAATTGAAGGCGGACAAAGTAAATTAGTACCAGACTGTGGTAGTTGGAGCAATAGTAGTTATGGTAATTTCCATATAAGTGGGGAAGGTTATTGTACTGGTTTTTATTATTGGATATGTGTTAGGTAGGGAGCTGTAGCAGTACACAGAGCACATGTATATATATATGATAGGATAAATATCATTTTGTATGTATGTATTACATACTTTATATATATATAATATACATGTGGGTGGCGGTGGTTTGTGGGGCCGTTGATTTATTGACCGTATGTGTAGATAGATAGTAGTGTATATATACATACATACATACATACTCTAAACCTATAGCATGAGTATACTAACGCCCACGGTCTTAAAATGGTCCAGATCAATAAGCTTTTGTTCGCACAAGCACATAGATACACACACACACACACACACACACACGATGTATTATTCTTATTCTTTTTTTTATTTTATTTTTTTTATTCTTTCCATTTACTTTATCTTTCGTTTGCGCTTTAAGATGAGGATGAGAGGGTTGTGGTATTGTCAAATTGATTTTGCTAAATTGATGTTTCTTCCAAAACAATATTTTTGAAAAAACATCTTATTTATTCTTTAGCTATTTTTTGACATAATTCATTTTTACATTTGACCCATTTCTCTCTTAGTTTTGTTTATGCTCGCAGTAAAAAATCCTTAGTCTTGAAGCAGGAGCTAATTATTAGCACTTTTGTTTTCACACTTTCGTTGCTGTAAAAATGGGCTCTCCTATAATGAGACTCCTTGTGGGAAGAGACAAAAAAAAAACTGGTGTTGCAAGATGTGTGATGTAGGAGAATGGATGAGCGTAGACCTGGAATAAGAAGAGTACTCTTTCTGTCAGTAAACAACATCACTTCTATCACAGATCGCGGCCACTTTCTTCTATATTTTTTTGTTTGTTTGTTTGTTTATTTATATTTACATTCTATAATAATACAATAAGTAAATGTGGCTTGAAGGCTTGAAGGAGGTGGCCAATGCCACTCTTCCTGGTCTTGTTACTCCTCTTCTTGTGACAGGAGGTCCCTTGGCCACTCGCGCTTCAAACATCTGGGAGGATTATTCTCAGGAATGATTAGGGAGGACAGATTTGTGACGTGCGGGTTCATGTGTGTTCCTAGTTTGCTGTAGAATCGTTTTTTTAAAGTTGTTGTGTTACGTCGTGTACAAATAGGATTTGAAGGTCAATATGTAGCGTCATGTTAGAAACATAGTATGGGCATTGTATGATTGTTCGCAGTATCTTGTTCTGTATGGCTTGTATCCGTTTAGTGTGTGTCGGTTTAGCAGTTCCCCTGAGTTGTTAGTCCGTAGGTCCAAATTTGTCTTATTATGGATTTGTAGATTTGCACTTTGTTTTTCAAGTTTAATTTAGATCTTTTGTCAAGTACGCGTTTTACTAGGAAGTATCTGGTTTTCATTGACTGTCGAGTTTTCGTTACGTGTGTGTTCCAAGTCAAGCGTCTATCTAGGTAGAGTCCAAGGTATCGGATGTCTTTTTCGTGTAATATAGAAGTATTGTTAATATACACAGTCGGACAGTTTAATCGTCTGAGGGTGAATGTTAAATGTGTACATTTTGTTTCATTAATTTCGATTTCCCAAAGCTTGAAGTGTTCCTGTATAAGTTTTAAATGGTCCTGTAGGAGTGAGGATGCATCTTCTATATCTTAAGATGATGTTTTTTTTCTTTCTTGAATACAAGCATCAGTGTGTAAGATTCAAGTGATGAAATTGAAATCTCATCCGATCATTTCGCAGGTTATTATAAACATACGGACAAATTTGTTAGGCTGTGCCGCTTTTGATCCACCCCACTTGTAGAAGTTCACAAGATTCATAAGCAAATATTATTCGAGAGTATATTTAAGGAATGGCTTCACCTTCAGAAACCAGAAATTGAATGCTGTTATCGATTTCTAGAGAGCCCTGCCATCGTTGTTGAATGGGTAATGAGAATAACGTATACTGAAACATTAGTATCCTCCCTTCTCTTTCTTGAAGATATTTGTGTGTATATCTCTCCGAACATCATTACAAAGATACGCAAATTGACAGAAATTAAATATTCCGATTATATGTCAGAAGAGTATCCGACTAAATGTTTAGATCAAATTAATTTTATCGGAACTTTTTTCTTGTTATTACTTACGTTTTCTCGAGACGAGGTATATTTTTATCAATTATAGAACGTTAAGGATGATTAAAAGTAGGGAAATTACGACTTAGGAAGTATTAAGTCAGTTAGTATTGCAGTATGAATGTTTCACATTAGATTATATTCTTTCACTTTTTCATAAATGAACCTGTCTGAAAAAAAATTCTAATGAATACTTTGTTTTAATTTCCCCCTCCCCCTAAAAGTTGTTTTTAGTTGGTTATGCGTGTAAAATATATCGCGAAATGGTTTAACCTAACTTTATCATATAAATACACCATTTAAAATTTGAAATTTTTATTTTTATTTAATTATGTATTTTTGTAAATTGTATTCAGTTATATATTATATTTATTTACTTTTTTGATATAATACTACTCATAAAACAACACTGATAAGTTATATGACAATATCGAGTAGATAATTATGTATTTACACAGGCTCATTCTTTTAGATAAGGACAGTTTTTTAAGACTTTTTCATTTATAACAAAATAATTTATATACAATAATTAGTCATTGACTTTCTTATATTAAATTTAATAATATTGTGGAACACGCTATCTATATTCTTCAACATATTATAAAGCTGTCTGAAGAATTTCGCTATCTTAAGCTTGTTTAAGAAACCACTGCATTTTTATTAATCCATGGTTCAAATCAATATTATAATATCGTAAAAATTCTCAAGTGTTGTAAATACCTATTTTTTCCTCTCCAGATTAGAAATTGGAGATGCCAAGATCTGGACTTAAATCCCCCATATCACGAAATAAATTTCAGCTTGGCGGGTCGCTTTTGAAACGACTATGCTAAACCTATCATGGCCTCTCACAAATGTTATAAGAAACTTAATTTAGATTTTTTTCTCTTTTCTTGGGCTCCTTAAGATGTGGATCCCTATCGCTCATGTACCCGGTTGTAATCTGTACAATTTGGGTGAATTGTATCCTGCCATTGTCATTGCAACGTGATCTTCAAATATTCTGTTTCCTGGAAAACAGTTTAAAGGATTCTCTTCAGCACCTAGGCCCTTATTTTGGTCGACAAAGTTCATCTACTTCGTAAATTTCATCTGCTTCTATTTGGTGCGCCATTTTAGCGCAAATAGTTCTCTGTTATTTTTAGGTCGCTTGGAAAATTGTTTTTGATATTAGTTTTTCACAACATTGGAATGTAGATTGTTCGCACTAAAGTTTCTTTCGGACACCAACCAGCAGATAGTGCGTAGGAGAGGTCCAGATTTTCCAGGCACTCATTAAGATAGTCAGAATTTCCAGATCTGCCTTTAAAATGCTTACATAGGTCATAACACCACTTTTGGATGTCATTGATCTCATTTTTACTTTCTGAATATCTTGAATATCTGCGGCCTAAGTAGTATAGGAAGGACTTCAGTAAATTTAACTATACGCAATATTTAAACATTGGCCATAATGGGGTTTTGGGTCAATAGGGAAGTATTTAATTATTCTTCATTATTAATTACCCAACCTAGCCTCCTTCCTGTTCTTGGTTGTAATACTAAGGAAGATCTCAAGTGATCGACGTATGTAAAAATATATCTGTACGAAAAATGTGGAACATAGTGTCGTAAGATCTAACTAATAACCTGTTGATTTATTTTCTTCTTTGCTTAATTAAATTCAGAAAAGACCAGGGAATATTTTTCCCAAGATATGGGAATCCCCTTATGGGAACTAATTTTATCACTGACATTTTTTTTTATTCTCTAATAAACAACATTCCCCATGATTAAACGTTAATTCCCTAACACAAGGGATTAATTGTATCTACTTTATATCAATTAAACGTACAGTTATGTTGGCATCAATTTATTTTTATTTATCGATTCTTTTTATATATATATATAAGAATTATAATTGATTTCGTTTTAATCAATTGATTACTACTAAGTACTACACAATTTATGTGATTTCCGACTATAATTTGGACAAGTGATTCTGAACCTCAGAGGGAGGAGAGGGCGCAGAAAATTTGATTAGAGGTCAAATTAAGCAGGCTCACCCCATCACATTAAATTTAATTTAAAATCTTTAATAAACTTTAATGTTAATATCGAAATATATATATATATTATATATTAAAGTTAACTTGATTAAATTTTACATATATTTTGTTTAAAGAGGTAATAAAGATATTATGTTATTAATTTTTATTGAAAAATATAATTTATATCCGGCATTAAAAAATAAATTTGCTATTGAATTTAATTTATCCCTTGGTATGTTTTTGGGTACGTATGCCCCATTCTTCAGGGAGTAGTTTGAAATTTTTAAGCAAGAAAGGGGGGGGGGGCTTGGACTACAAAATTTTAAGAAAAGTCTATAGAATGGAATTATATTCATTCTAAAATTTTAAGTGCAACTTAACGTAATAGTTCCTTTAAATCAATTTACTAAGTAAAATGGAAAAAAAAAAATTAAATTAAAGGAATAGATATAAAGAATTTTTATAATCGTTTTTGAGAAAATCATAAAAAAAAAAACCTGAAAAAATTACTCAATAAAGTAGTTATTTTAAACTTAGAGATTGAAGATTCTCTGTTAATCTCGGATCAGACTTTGTAAACAGATTTGAACTTTCTGCAATTTTTTTTTACAACTCCAAGAGATTGCGAGACATATATCGTCTAGGTGGTGAAAATCCACTTGTCCCTAAAATACCAATTTTCTCAATGGGTTTTTAATTTTTTTGCATTTTTTCTCGAAAGAAGAACCATGGATGGTATTTATAATTACGATTAGAAATTAATACTAATTTTCTATGGCTTTAATTTTTGGAGGTTTCTAGGGAAGGTGTGAAAATAAAATTTGTTTTTAAGTAATTTTCATAGTACTTTTAACGATTCCATCTCTACATTATTAAGGGCAATTAAACATTAAGTTAAATATAAATAGAATATAAACAACAATTCAAAATATATTTTTTCGTCCATATTAATACGGGTACAGTCAACTAAGAAATTTTTACATAAAAAAAAATCATTCCTTAAACATTTTATTTATGCCAATCTTTAATTTTTTAAGGGAAATTTATTAAAAGTTATACTAAACTCGCATAACTCTTATGTCTTGAATTTTGTCTACTTTCGTTTACGCATTGTGTTTTTAATACAATGACATAATTAATTTACTTAATCTGGCGTGATAAATACTCACGCAACCTTTCTCTTATGCTAAGTGTCCACTTGTGTGATCAGACTCAGGGGGTTGTCCATTTGAGATCACTTTCGGTTTCGAGACAGTTTTCTGAGGCTTGACAGTCCACTGCAGTCTCGAGACCAGTAACATTTTGTGTCCACTTGAGAGAGTCAGCTTGCAGTCAGTTGTGTGATTTGATCGCAGTTTGTTTATTTTTTATCTTTTCTTTCCTAATGGATTCGCGTCAGGCCGAAGCTTTTATAATTGCATATAACATTGCGAAAAAGCGGAAACTGAAAAGACTAGCTTTTTTTTTTTTTTATAATTGTTTTAGACACTTTCCTGTACAATAGAGTTTGGTTACAAAATTATGTTCAGAGTAGTTTGTTTGTTTACGTATTTAAACTTAAATCTGTGAGAGTAAAATTGAAAAGAAAAAAATGTTTTTTTCTCAACTGTTGTTTTTTTGTGTTTGTGTTTTATTTACAAAATAAACATCGAAATTCATAACGGTGCGTTTCCTATTTTTTAACATACGCCTATATTTGGCAAAATTTGGGATTAACTGAACATCATTGCTTGAAATTATTACTTGATGTACCTCTCAGATACTCTGCGCCTTTTCATGTCCCATTTATAAGCGCGCCTATTGGAAGGTTAAAAAACAATTAACCAAAATACAAATAAAAATGAAACAAAAACATAGAATTCCAAAATAAAAATGAAAAATACACACAAGATGGACATCAAGTCTCCGAGAGCTGAGAAAATCTTCAAACAGTGACAGAATTCTGGATACTTAGTCACGAAAGCAGAAATGAACATGTCCACTTGTGACAGTTACGCTCTCGGTGACCTGCACGGGATTGTCTCCGAGACTGCTCCCAGGCCCCTATCCACTTGTGACAATAGTCTCGAGACTGTTTTGTCACAAGTGGGCACCTTAGCATTACTCTAGTTTTCAAAATTGTGATTGAAAAATTTTTGTAGCTAGTATACCAAAATTTAATTGATATTCGTCGGTGTTTTTACGGAGCAAATCCCACAAAAAAATTGAAAAAAACTGTTCATTAAAAACGCATTTCCGGTTTATTAATTTTCTTGAAATTCGGAATTTTGGCTATCTATTTATTTCTAATTAGTTTTCTTTGGATGATAGAATTGTATAATCAAGTATGATAGCACTTTAGAGAAAAACATAACCCCACCCCACCCCCAAAAGCCCCCTTAAATGACTTTATCAGGAGAAATGTTTTAAGTAAAAATTGTAGCACTTTATATGTTTAGTTCACATGCATATTTTAAAGAAAATCGTTAGAACCGTTTCAGAAAAATAGCAGAAAACTGAAAAATATTTCTCAGTAAAAACGCACTTCCGATCATCCGATTTTTTTCAAACTTGGAATTTCAACAACAAATTTAATTCTAATTAATATTATTTAGATGTTAGAATTGTGTAATAATCTGAAATAGGACTTCAGAAGAAGCCGTAACCCCTCCTTTCCCCCAAAAGTACCCTTAAATGAATTTTCTCAGAGAAATGTTTTAGGTAAAAGATGTAGCGCTTTGTATGTATAGTTGATATACGAAGTTTCAAGAAAATTGTTGGAGCCATTTTTGAGAAAATCGCAAAAAAGTAAATAAAATAAAAAAATTCAGTAAAGTGGTACTTCCGGTTGAGGAATTTTGACAGATAACCTACTGTCGGATCCCACTGGTGATACCTAAACGGAATATCAATTTTGAATTTTCTACGATTTTTCGTTTTTGAAGATGCTGTTCACACATACATACACACACACCGTTTTCTAAAACCACTTATTTGGGCTGAGGGGACGGATATTTCCGGTGAAAACTCGATATCGAAAATTTGACACGATTACAGTACTTCCTCTTTACAAGAAGGAGTAAGAGAAATTAATAGCAGGGACAAATAACAGTTTTTATTTAAATTTCCATGATATTAAAATAATTCCTTGTTTTATTATATTAATAATTTTTTTTTTTTTTTGCAACAGACTAATATATTTAAATATATTAGATATAAAATGTAAATGGCTGATAAATAGCTATGGGCGGGGCTGTACGCAACACTGTGTGACCCTCATGTACTCTACATTAACTACATTTCAATCTGAAACACTTACCTAGGTTACACTATTCCACAGTGACCCTCTAGCCTGGCATTTCCTATATTCATACAACCAGACTGCGAGAGCTTAATTGGTTGCTATTTTATTAGCGTGGAAATGACTTCAATTATTTTATTCTTATAATACCAAGCGGATCGATTGTGCTAATAAAAAAGAAACTAAATGCATAATTGCTTCTATTAACTATTAATGATTTATTTACATAGTTCCTTGAATTTATTTATTTATTTTTTTTTTTTAATAAATAATTTAGGATTTTCCCACAAAAACATCTGAGTTTTCCTGGTCATTTACATAAAGTACGTGATAAATATTTAGATGCACTATGTAAGATTTATGTAAAATAAACATTTATGAGCATTTCATTTTAATGAATTTATAATACAATTAAATGCTATTCTATTTGTTATTATTTATTGCTTAACGCATAATAAAGTTAGCCGTTAATAATAATCGAATTAATTATATTAGGTTTTTATTCACATACTATACTGTAAGAAAGAAATCGGTAATCCGTGTCCCAGTTTTTCATTGATTTTTTCATCGAAAATATATAATATAAGGTCCCCTCAATAATATATATATATTTTTCACTATAATTCCAAAAAGAGTGCTAACGATTTTACTTAAATATTGGCTAGATTATTATATCGAATTTAAATAAAAATCGTTACAGGTTTATGAACCTAAAAAACTCCTGATGAAATTGAAACATTTTTTTTTTTTCAAGTTTTTGTTAGAAAATATGAGAAAACTCAATTTCGAAATATTTGAATACGCTCACAAAACTTTTTTTTTTTTTCTTACAGGAATAAGAGAAATTGAAAATTGCATCAACCACAAAAAAGGCAAATTTTTACAGATTGAAATAATCATTATCTGTTTAATTAAGCAGCTAATTTACTTGATTAACAAAAACTTTTTGTTCATCTTTTTATGCTTTAATTAAAGTGCTCGATGTTGTAACTAATTCTAGCGTGCTGCAGATGATGATTTATTTGCCAAATAAAGGAAAACTTTAAGCAAATTGGTTTTAAAATCGTCAGGCCTTAAAATTACAATTATAATGATGTTTATACGGCAATGGCCAGAGAAGTTTTAAAGGAAATAGAACTGTTTGCGGGAGCTTTCCAAAATTTATTAGAGAAAAGGTATATTATTTTACATTACAACACCCAACGGTACCCAAAACGTAGAGCAACAAAGAATTCTTTTTTTTCTTTAAAACTCCTGTGGTGATTTCCGTATAAACATCTCGATTTTCATTTTAAGTAAACTACTTTATTCCACATGTTTTACGATAGTTCAGTCTATTATCAATAATGGAGTGAACTGTGTCAACTCTTAAATTAAATTTTTACGTTGTATCATTTTACGCTTATATCAATTAGTGTTGGTTGCCTTCTTGATACAAACACTTGTATTCACAAGTGATGGAATTGAAACCTCTACAGATCGTTTCGTCACGTTAGAAATCAGAGACTTGACAAACACACTTGTGACATTTAAATTAAATTCATCAACCCAAGTAAATTTTCAGGTAATAATAAATTTCATTCCTTTAAAAAACCGGAAATCTTATAACTGAACGCTGTAATTCCAAGAGCCGCCATATTGCTTAAACATAATTTCAGATATTTCCATTCCTTCAGAAATCTTATCTCTGAACGCTGTAATGCCAAAATGCCGTAAATAAATTTAAAACTGTCGGGATTAAATTTCAGATAATTTCATTCCTTCAGAAATGTTATCACTGAACGTTGTAACTCCAAAGAGCCGTATCACTTAAAACTGTCAGGTGTAAATTTTAGATATTTCCATTCTCTCAGAAATCTTATAACTGAACACTGTAATTCATAAGAGCCGTATTACTTAAACTGTCGGGTGTTATTATTATTTATTATTATTATTATTCACAAAAGGGGAGGGCAAACCCTACGCTATCCAAAGCCTCCCAGGGCCCATATAGCTACCCCTAAAGAATAACAACCACTGGGACTAGAACGAAAATCCAGGCCCAGGTTTAAACCATCTAAGTTTCACCACAGACCGAACAAATCGGACCAAAACCTTAAAAGGACACAGCTTAAGATCCTCTACCGACATCCTATTCCGGCCGAAGGTCCTAAACCCAACCCATCCTAATCTCCTCACAACCCAAACAATTCGTCATCAAATGCATGGGTGTTTCCTCCTCAGTTTCACAAACTCTACAAAAAGGGTCAGGCACAAGTCCCATTATATAGAGATGTCTCCTTAAACCACAATGCCCAGTGAGGAATCCAACCAGATGCTTGAGGGAGGTCCGGGAAAGACATCGGACCCCGCTACTCAAAGCTCTGTCCATAAGGATGAGTGCTGTGAGGTCATCCACGTCTGAAAGCCCGACAAACAGGTGTCAGAAGACACACCAACAGCAGGCTCTGGACCAATGAAAGGGAGAGAGGCACCTAATTTGGCAAACCTATCCACCTCCTCATTCCCAAAAATTCCCATATGACCTGGAACCCAGACCAGAAGCACATCCTTTAATGAAGAAAGATCTTCCAGTCTTTTAGAACAAACTGTCGGGTATAAATTTCAGATAATTTCATTGGCTCAGAAATCAGAAATCTTATCAATGACACGCTGTAATTCCAAAGAGCCGTATTACTTAAACTGTCTGGAGTAAATTTCAGATATTTCCATTCTTTCAGAAATCTTATAACTGAACGCTGTAATTCCAAGAGCCGTATTGCTTAAACTGTTGGGAGTAAATTTCAGATAATTTCATTCCTTCAGAAATGTTATCACTGAACGTTGTAACTCCAAAGAGCCTGGTGTAAACTGTCGGGTGTAAATTTCAGATATTTCCATTCTTTCAGAAATCTTATAACTGAACACTGTAATTCCAAAGAGCCGTATTACTTAAACTGTCGGAAGTGAATTTCAGATAATTTCATTCGCTCAGAAATCAGAAATTTTATCAATGAACGCTGTAATTCCAAGGAGCAAATTTCTAGTGGACTTATCCATTGTTGAATGAATAATAGAAATTAACTTAGGATACTAAAAATATCTTTATTCTTATATAAATATTGTTCGATTTACAGTTCTTCGTCTTTTTACTTATTGAATGCTTCTTTATACATAATATTGTTTTACACCTCTGGAAGTTCGATGTGCTGGCATTTTAATAAAACTGGGCCTAGAACGTGTTAGCGACTGTAATAAATTCTGTTGGGAGATGGTGGAGACTTCAATACATCTCTTAATGGACTAGGAAGCTATCATCAAGAGAAGGTTTCAAGCTTGGGTTAAGGGAGGGAGAAGGATATATATCTCTCTTAGATCCTTTCCACTTAACTTACAAAGATTGTTGTTAAGTGGTGTCTTGCTGAGATGCACAACAGATCTCTGTTGGTCGCAGTACAACACCTTCCCCCAAATTCCATCTTTATAAGGACTTTATAATAAATTGATATTAAAAATATTTTATAAAATGAAAAAAAAAGAAAAAAAAAAAAAGTGTTCATGTAATTTTTGGCAGAGTGCTGTTAGTATTTATGAATGTTGCAAAGTATTTGTTACGATAAACTTATAAAAAAAATGTTCAACATGTTCTCTCCTTTTTTACTTTTTTTTTCTTTTCAGTCAACACTCTATAAAGTTACAAAGAGATAAGATACATAATGCCGGGTAACAAACAGAATGGGGTAGAAATGAAACTTACTTTCATAGTTTGGAGAGGCCCCCCCCGCGCCCTTCTGCTTTGTTGGCAGTTTTTCTTTCCTCACACTAAAATTGTTTACCTTACACTCTCATATCAAATTCACATATTTGTTTTGTATACCTATCTAACGTTTTTGGTTCTCTTCCTTCCGGTCTAGATGAACTATAAAATTTTTTGTTTGTTATCCTGCCACACGTATATCTCTCTTTGAGAACAGTTGCTGCTGCTTACATTTGTATAAAAATGCTATATTTATTGAACATTGTTAAATGTAATTTTCATAAACAATTTTTACTTTCTCTTATTCCAAAGTAAGAGGAAGTATTGCGATCGCGTAAAAATGTTTCGAAATTGTGTTTTCGACCGGAAATAAATGTTTTGAGATCTTCTGACTGTGTGTTGTCTGTGTGTACGAAACGCAAATTGTGCAGGAAGCTCAAATTTGGTATTCCGTTTAGAATTGCAGATTTTTTTTTTTTTATTTCCGTTTTTTACGAAAACGTCTGCAACAATTTTTTTTTTTACTTCTTGTACTAACTGCACACTTGAAGACTTTTCACATTTAATTAAAACATTTTCCTGGGAAAATTGATTTTTTGGGGGATGGGGGGATAACAGTAGTGTTAAGTTTTTCTCTAAAGGACTACTTGAGTATAACGTATGGTTCTGCCGTTCCCATAATATTTATTATAAATCTCGAAATCGGTCAATTATTACTTAAATCATTATCATTTTATCGATGCATATTCATTAGTCCATCCTGAATAAGTTTTTGAATTTTAAGGCAATTAATAATAAGATAGGGTAGCAAACAGTATATATATTTTGCATCGATAAAACTAATATTTCCCATTTTGTAACACCCAGGTACTACTCGAAAGGTAACGGAACAGTAGTTGTTATGGTTCTGCAGAGATGGAAAGCATCAGAGATATTTTCCGTGATAGCCTGCTTCTTTTTTGTTGTGGTCACATCGACCGGTTTCGGGCGTTCGCCCATCATTAGGATGTTTTGTCAAAACAGTGTGATAACATAGACTTGCATCAGAGCATATCAACTAAATTTGCTTTGTGCAAGTCTTATGTTATCACACAATTTTGACAAAAATATCGTAAAGATGGACGAACGCCTGAGAAACCGGTCGATGAACACAAAAAGAAGCAGCCTATCATGGAAAATATCTCCGATGTAAGGGAACAAATTTTTTTCCCCTCTTCTATGGCATGACTTTGGCTATTCAGCCATTCTGTGGCACGCTGCCGACTGATGTTGTTTGTTTAGTTTGATTTCCAGGGGACACGTCAGATCAATCTCGGACAAGAGCAACTTCAACCCCCTCGGAAAAAATTATTTGGAGATATCACTTCCTTTGAAATGTCTAGTCATACTGTTTGATTTTTAAAGGGGACCTGCTTTATTTTTAGAAGGGGATTTAGAATGCCTTCAAAATCGGTCATTTATTTAATCAATAAAAATATGTTTTCAGTATTCTAGGGAATCAGTATATTCACATAAATTTTATGTGTTTTAAAGTTTACGCATATTTGTTTGTTGAACTATATTTTCAATCAGTATAAGGGAATGAATAATTGGAAAATTTGAAGAAAGTTTCATTTCCTTTGTTTTCTGATCCAACTTCTCATGTTACTATTAGAAAAGAGAACCATAACTGTCTTTGGAATTGAATATTTTGCGAATACTTCGTTACTTTCTAAAATGTTCATAATTAATACTTCTAGGAAAGCGGAATTAGCTCCAGTGGTAGAGTATTGGACTTGGAACGTGAGACCATCAGTGTGGCTGCCATTAGATTTTCTCGCCCTAGACACCTTCTCCGCTTATTGGGGCCGCCGGTAATGGACAGTGTTGCCTATACTGTGAGAACATTGCCCCGGTGGCTGGCCAGTGCAGTGGCGCCATTGAACCCAGATATTAACGCGCCTTAAAAAAAATAATACATCATCAGAATCATTATCATTAATTAAAAATATGATTTTCCATTACTTTCCCTTTAGCAATGTTTAATAGAATTTCTAAAATATAACTTCATTCAACATTGCCGATTTGAAATTTTAATAGATCGGAGTAAATGGATCGTTCGTAGGGACGGGCATGCTTTTTTAGCTGCAATATTTTAGTTGAAGTAGAAAGATGGCTTGGCTTTTGGCACCATTATTTAAGGTTGGAGTAAAAGCTGGCTTTTATGTTTTTGGCAACCGTTTTAGAATGATTGGAAGGATAAAAAAAAAAAAAAACTTAGTTTTCCTCCCCACCTCCCTATATAAATTGTTTTTGCAACGCACTGATAGTTTGCTTATAGCCTAATTGTAGGTTACATCCAATCATTGGCTAAGATAGCCGTTAATGTCTTGTCTGGAATTAGGAGGTCCAGCCTCTTAACTCCCCACTGATCGTATCGCACTTCAGTTGAATACCTTTGAAGAAAAAAAGAAAGAAAAGAAACTCATATTAAAACATTAAAGCGCTGACTTATAAATACAAGTGGCCAGTCTGTGGTTTAATTGGTTAATATTCCAGGTTCACGCTACTGTAATAACTATTTAACAGAATTAAATTTGTGATTTAATTTCATCATTTTATGGTATATTCTTCCTTATCGTATTTTATTATTAAATTAGATGTTAAACTGGTTTACGATCTAATGAAATACAGTGCTCTAATTGGAATTATATGAAAGTTAATCAGTTTACTTCAATTAATCAGATTGTTTTTCGTAAACTAAAATTTAATTAATCTTTTATTATTTTCTTAGAAAAATAATGTATCATCCAATTAATATGAATAAATTGTTTTCCTTAATAGTAATTTTATTTTATCACCAAAAATTGTTGGATGGCCTGCTGGTTAAATTTGTTTCACCATCTATAAATTGTTCACATCGAAAATTTTTTCAGTCAATGTTTTCTTGATAAATAGATAATTTAAGAAATCTATAAAATTACAACAAATTTCATTGATGAACTTTTTTACTTTCTCTTACTCCTAGTAAGAGGAAGTATTGTAATCGTGACCAAAATTTTCGATATCGAGTTTTCACCGGAAATATCCGTTTTGAGGTTCCCTGAGTCCAAAAAAATGGTTTTTAGCAAATGGTCTGTGTGGTGTATGTATGTATGTATTTATGTGAACAGCATAGCTCAAAAACGAAAAATCGCATAAAGTTCAAACTTGATATTCCGTTTGGGTATTACCAGGGGATCCGACAGTAGGTCAGCGGTCAAAATTCCTCGACTGAAATTACCACTTTACTGAATGTTTTTTACTTTTTTGCAATTTTCTCAAAAATGGCTGCAACGATTTTTTTTAAACTTGGTATATCAGCTACACATACAAAGATCAAGAACTTTTAATGAAAACCTTTTTCTGGAAAAATTCATTTAAGGGCACTTTTGGGGGGAGGGTGGGGTTAGGTTTTCCTCTAAAGTGCTATCATAGTTGATTATACAATTCTACCGTCCAAAAAAAAAAAAAAAAAAATTTAATTAGAAATAAAAGATGGCCAAAATTCCGAGTTTCAAGAAAATAAGTAAACCAAACCGGAAGTGCGCTTTTACTGAACTTTTTTTTTTCAGTTTTCGAAGAACACCGACGAATTTCATCAAATTTGGTATACAAACTATAACATTTTTCAATTATAATTTTGAAAACTGGAGTAAGAGAAAGTTGTGTGAGTGTTTCACATCAGATTTTTTTTTTTTCCTTACTTCCGCTAAGTATGCAAAGTTCGCTTCGGAATAGTTAGAGGATTGTTTTGTTTTTTATCTCGGACCAAGTGCTTGTCTTGAATGCCTTTTGGACTTCTTACTCTCATTTCAGTCTATGTTTCCTTCTAGCCCTTCTTCCATCTGCCTGCTTCTTACAGTTATCTCTTTCAATGTAATAAGACATTAGACTTGGTGGCTACTGTATCACCTATCCAACCGGCTGTAGCGTTCTTTTCAACAAATCCTTGTTTTCCTTTTTTTATTTCTTATTTTTTTTTTTTTCCTAATCTTATCTGTCACTTCCTTCAGTTATCTCAATCCAAAGCTTAGATTTTGCGTTTATGCTTGTTTTTTTTTTATGAATCCAAAATTCTGAAGAGATGTATTGGTAGGGGGAAAAAACCGACTAATAGATAAGATAGATAACTTTTTATGATGTCTTTTTCAACATTCCAAAAAAAAAAAAAAAAAACAATTCTTATTCTTATTCTCTCCCTAATTTCACTTTCTTCAAGGCCATTCCTAGATTAGTTCCTGGGTCATGACAACGGATTTTCCCAGTATTTTAGTTAAACTTGGTCCAATTACTACAGATTATAGTTTATCTATTTGTCATAAGAGGTGACTGAAAATATGTCACATATACCCAATTATAAAGACTAGACAACCAAAGGCATTCTTAACCTAGGGTTACACGTGTTTATGATCTTGCAAGAGTACCTGCTTCCCAACAAAGGTTGATGTTTAATCATCCTAGAGACATGGCCATTCTAGATTAGACCAATCTAGGTCATATAAGCCAGCCTTTATATTGTATAACTTAAATTATCCCTTCACATGAATTATACCATGAAAATAAAATAAAAAAAAAAATCTGGCCTAAAACACTCACACAACTTCTTTCACTTACTCCCAGTTCTCAAAATTATAATTGACAAATTTTATAGTTAGTGTACCAAATTTAATGATGAAATCCATCGAAAACTGAAAAAAACTGTTCAGTAAAAGCGCACTTCCGGTTTACTAATTTTCTTGAAACTCGGAATTTTAGCAATCTATTTATTTCTAATTAATTTTGTTCGGATGATAGAATTCTATAATAATCAACTATGATAGCACATTAGAGACATAACCTCACCCATCCCCCTAAAAGTGCCCTTAAATGAATTCTTCCTGAGAGACAGGTTTAGTTTATATAGGAAGTTTCAAGAAAATCGTCGGAGCCATTTTTGAAAAAATTGCGAAAAAGTGAAAAAAAAAAACAACTACTCAAGTTGTTCCGATTGAGGAATTTTTTGACAGATAACGAACTGTCAGATCGCATGGTGATACCTAAACGGAGAATATCATGTTTCATTCTACTTTCTACGGTTTTTAGTTTTTGAGCTATGTGTCCACACACACACACACACACACACACACACACACACACACACACACACACACAATTTGCTAAAAACCACTTTTTTGAACTTAGGGGACCTCAAAATGGATATTTCCGGTGAAAACTCGATATCGTAAAATTTGACACGATTACAATACTTCCTCTTCTTACTAGGAGTAAGAGAAAGTAAAAAATTATTTCCTACGAAAATTTTGAATTTTTTTTTGAAGAATGAATGAAATAGAAGAAGAAACAACAATCTATTCATTTTATAAAACATTGTGAATGGAACACTCTCAGTTTCAAGACTTCTAGAGTTGGAGCAGGTTGTCTTTGGAAGAGCTAAGAGACTCTATTGTCAGTTTGTTAGGCTTTTGTAAATCTTCTTAGGTGTTTTAATCTGGGGAGTGAGCTTTCAATCTATTCACAGTTGGTTGCTTCTTTTTTTTTTTTATCTGTGTGGGGTGGGTATTGTACCTGTATGGAGTTAAAAGTGCTTTTAAATAGCACATAGTTTGTTTCTCTCCACATAGACATAAAAATGTGTGAATACAATCTGAAATGAAGATAATTTTAACAATGTTAATATTTATAATGTCTGGTAAATATTTATGCTTGAGTTACTAATATTAAAATAAAAACAGTCATTGTTTAAACGAAGCATGAACATAAATCGTACGCTTGTAAATGACACAAAATTATATGATTCGATTTTTGGAAATAAAAACTGAAATTATTGTGGCAAGTAACAATCTCTCTCTCTTTCTCCCTCTCCATGGCATTACAACAACCCTTTAGTGGGTCCTAGCCTCCTCAATGAGTTTCCTTGAACCGGCTCTGTTTTGTGCAGCTGCTTTCCAGTTCCGGGCACCCAAACAGGTTCCTAGCATCACTGGCGACACCATCCTGCCATCTTAATTTCGGCCTACCGATTTTTCTTGAGCCACCTATTGCTCCCACGAGTAATTTTTTTTTGGAATCTCTCCTTCCCTCATTCTTTTAACGTGACCTGCCCATCTTAGTCTGTTTAGCTTTTATAGTGCTCCCTACATCTGGTTCCCCAAAACATTTCATATAATTCCTTATTTTTTCTTCTTCTCCACACTTCTCCTTCCTTCACAGGTCCAAAGATCCTTCGAAGAATTTTCCTTTCAAAAATAAGGATTTTTTTTTTTTCATCACTTTTGGGGATTGTCCAAGCTTGTGAGGCATACTTTAACACTGGGCGAATCAGCGTTTTATAAAGTCTTAAGTTTTGTGATTCTTGAGATCAAGCTGGAGAGGTTAACTTGAGAGCACAAGTAGCAGAATTCTTGTACCTTTGAAGAGACAAAAGTATCGATTGCAATATTTCCTCCGGAGGGCCCACTACCACCACCGACATACATGCATTTTGTCTTTTCCTCATTAATAGTAAGGCCTACATGACACGCTACTTCTTGAAGGGCACGAAAAGCATTCTTCAATGAGGGGAGGGATCTAGCTATTATGTCCACGTCGTCTGCGTATGCTAGCAGTTGGACGGTCTTGTTCAGAATAGTGCCAGACGTCTGTATCCCAGAATCCCTGATAATCTTTTCTAAGGCTAAATTAAATAAGAGGCAGGCGAGAGCATCTCCTTCCTTGCCTCAGTCTTCTATTCGTTCAAGCAAATATAAATACTGTTTATTTGGGCAATTGGAGAGGGTATGTGTCATTTAAAATCATTTCACTGAATATTTCATCTGAAAATTGTTGACAACTTTAAAGATGATATGAACTAGAAAGAATAGTATGGACATAGAAGTATTTACTGTAATAAATATAATTAATATTTAATTAATCATTAAATTATATATTTTTATAGTTACAATTATTTCATTTATATTCATATTTAAAAAAAAAAAAAAAAAAAAAAAATCAAAAAAATATTATCAAAGTTCTTAACAATTTTATTCATAAGATAATTAGTTTTTCATTGTTCAATTTACGTGATAGTTTTTTAATTGACTTTAATTGGTTAATTGTCTTTGGCTAGTTTTAATTGGTTTTATTTTTATAGAACTATATTCTTTCTAAATTCCTTTTTTTTTTTTTTTTTTAGATAATGAAAGTTTTTAGAATTGTATACTATGAATAATTTGACGTGCACTTGCAAGCGCGCGCACTTGAAATACTTGGGAATTCGCGGGTATAATGTAGAAGTCATTAATCAAATTAACTTTTTCAAACTAACTAACTTTTTCAAGCAAGTTAATATTAACTTAATTAAATATTTATATAATTATTTTGATTATTTTTTTTTTTATTAATTATAATTTATTTATATTTAAAATATTATATTTATGTATACAGTTATTTATTTTTTTAAATACCTTAAATATATGTATAGAATTTAATATAAATATACATATAGTTACGCCATAAAAAGTTAAATTGAATATAAGTTGAAATAATATCATTATTATAATTAATTTTTTTTTTTTAATATGTGGATGGGGGTCCGCAATAATGCTGGATAATATCTGGTATTTTATCCCATGTGATCGGCTTCCGATTTTCATCTATCGCCAGTGTAAATTTATCAAGTTCGTGCAGAGAGTTCACATAAACGCAATGCTCCTGTAACTTGTTGGTTGTTGATTGTATGTATGTGTGGCACGTTATAAGGTTATCCTAGGGAAGGGAATAGCTAAGCGGTTAGCGTACTGGACTCCTACGCGGAGGACCCGGGTTCGAGTTCAACTGTTATTATTATTATTATTATTCGCAGAAGAGGAGGGCAAACCCTACGCTATCCAAAGCCTCCCAGGGCCCATATAGCTACCACTAAAGATAACAACCACTGGGACTAGAATGAAAATCCAGACCCAGGTTTTAACCATCTAAGTTTCACCACAGACCGAACAAATCGGACCAAAACCTTAAAAGGACACAGCTTAAGATTCTCTACCGATATCCTACTCCGCCCGAAGGTCCTAAACCTAATCTCCTCACAACCCAAACAATTCGTCATCAGATGCATGGGTGTTTCCTCCTCAGTCTCACAAACTCTACAAAAGGGGTCAGGCACGAGTCCCATTATATAGAGATGTCTCCTTAAACCACAATGCCCAGTGAGGAATCCAACCAGATGCCTGAGGGAGGTCCGTGAAAGACATCGGACCCCGCTACTCAAAGCTCCGTCCGGGCCCCCAATGAGCATTTTAGACTGCCGACAACCCACTGCACTCATCCATAAGGATGAGTGCTGTGAGGTCATCCACGTCTGAAAGCCCGACAAACATGTGCCAGAAGACACACCAACAGCAGGCTCTGGACCAATGAAAGGGAGAGAGGCACCTAATTTGGCAAACCTATCCACCTCCTCATTCCCAAAGATTCCCATATGACCTGGAACCCAGACCAGAAGCACATCCTTTAATGAAGAAAGATCTTCCAGTCTTTTAGAACATTCCAACACCAATCTGGAAGTGAAGACACATGAATTAAGCGCCTTCAACGCAGCCTGGCTGTCCGAGCAGATACAAACACCTTTTAATTAGTGTTACGCACCCTCTCATCCAAAATACAGCAAAGAATTGCATAAACCTCAGCCTGGAAAACGGTGGCCCACTCACCAAGAGGCGCTACCAAATGATCTCCCGTCTCAAAATAGACGGCAGCCCCAGACCTACCATCCATCCTGGACCCGTCCGTGTAGCATCGGAGTTCAACTGTGCTACGCTTAGATTTTTTCTTCCTTGGAGCCTCTACAGCTCATTCCCCGGTGTTGGACAGTGTTGTCTGTAACGATGAACACCGTCCGGACGCCGGCATGCACTGAGAAGGCTCCGAGCGCCAATAACCATAGATGTTGACTAGCCTTAAATTAAATAAAAATACTTCCTCTTACTAGGAGTAAGAGAAAGTAATATATATATATAAGGTTATCCTTATAACCTCCTTATAAGGTTACTTCCCGCACATGCATACCGCCAACATACCAACAAGTGCCGAGTATAACAGAAACATTGCGTTGATGTGTGAACTCTCTGCAAGAACTTGATAAATTTATTCTGACGATGGATGGAAATCCAAAACCGGTCAGGAATAAAGGTAGATATATGCACGCTGTTGTATAAATGGCAAGACATACAAACAGACAAACATTCTGATAAGTAACTTATTCATCAGTAAATTAAGTTGATAGAATTAAAAATTAAAGTGTTGTTTAAAAAAAAATAAATAAAATAAAAAAGCGCACACAGAGATTTCATTTTTAGTTTATTTAAAAAAAAAAAAATGGATTACTGATATATAATTTATAGTAGTAAAATACCAATATATAATTGTATGGATTGTAGATAAACACGAGGTATTGGTGTATTGGAGGCCGCCAGCAGGAGCTGGCTGGCTTTATATGGTGGTGTGGTAGTGATGATGTTGGCAAGTGTGATGATAATATCAAGGAGAATAAAGGCAATATTGCTAATTTAGTGTTAGTGGGCGGAGAAACAAAGGAAAAGCTATTTGATTGTGTTTAGATATGTGGCCACGTTGTTGTGTTGTGCTTAAATCATCAAAAGTTCTACTAGGGACATGGATCTCTGGGACATACTCAATACAATCATCAAACAACCAACATTGGCTACAACAACTACCACAACTACAACAATACAGCAACAAATATTCCCAGTACAACAGCATATTGTATTACAACCAGTATTACAAACGCAGCCAACCTCTTTGGTACCAATCTTACCAATACAACAACAATTCGTCCAATACCAGCCACAGTATTATACGGTAAGTGGTCCTTCTTTTTTATCACATTCTTAATTGTAGTAATTCTGTTATTTGTGCTTTAAAAAAAAATAGTGTAATTTTTACGGTCATTAGAGAGGTGGAGTGTGTTGGCTGGAGGAGTATTGGAGCCTCTACAGCTCACTGTCCGGTGTTGGACAGTGTTGTCTGTAACTAGAGAACACCGTCCGGAGGCCGGCAGTGCACTGAGAAGGCTCCGAGCGCCAGTGACCATAGATGTTGACGCGCCTTAAATTAAATAAAAAAAAATATATATATAAGGTTACCTCCCGCATATACATACAGTCTACACTCTTAAAGTGCCGCACTGTACGGTTGCTGTTTAAAAAAAAAAAAATTTAGATGGGTTTGAATTATTCAAAAACAGAATGAAATTATTTGCGCAATAAGTTGTTGCTGCACAACATTTTTTAAAAATTTTGACACCGTTTTTTTTTTTGTTTTTTTTTAATCGTCTGTGGAGGGGGACCAATGCCCCAAGCCTCCGCTGGGTCCCATATAACTAACACAATTCTTCGGTGCCTCATGTGCCCATACTGACGTATCACTGGACCGTCAGCTGCAAAGGCTTCTAGAACGCGAAAAAATCTAAGGACATCGCTGCTGGGCTGGAATCCGGGTCTTCCGCATCGCTACTTCAGCACGCTACCATTGAACTCGTCCAAAGGAACCAGGGCCACTAACTAACAATTAATTCCATGAAATTTGTTAATTAGAATTATAAATATCGTGTTAATAAGAGAAAATTGTGTGTATGTGTCTCACACCAGATTTTTTTTTTTTTTTTATAAGTAGTGGTGCGGGAATTTGGTGACTAATTATAAAACCTTGATATCTAATTAAAGATTAAACAAATTCTTGAATGCAAATTCAGAAACTACTTTGCAACGTTATTCAGCGTCGAAATTTTTTTTCCGCGTTTCTTTTTTTTTTTTTTATAAATGTACTCGATCTCAGAATATTTTTAAATCTTTCAATTAATTGGAAAAAAAAACACACTTGTCATGCAATGATTGGAATGCTGCAGTTAAATCCGTTGTTGAACACAGTGTGAGTTTGCATTATTTTTTTTATCTTGACAGCATGCAAAGTATCAATTAAAAAATCCTTGATTATTCATGATTGCATAATTTCCATACATACATTATATTCTTTCCCAAATGATCACTGCTTTCTGTTCGTTCTTTAATTGAGATTAAGCGGCATATATTGTTAGAAGTGATATTTGTATTTATAAATAAAATAATAGTAGATTTAACCCTTTTAATGGTTGTATTTAGTTCTTGAACAGCTCATATTTTAAAAAAAATATACCATCATAAATATTAATACACTTTTAAAGTAGTTCCATACTGGGTCGGTATCAGCTTTTCTGTTTTTTTTTTTTTTTTTTTTTAAATTATTATTAAAACTAGTTTAATTATTTCTATTTTCTCTTCTATAAAAGTGGTATTAAATATGATCGTGTCAAATTTTTGAAATTGAGAACTTGTCTTAAAAATCCCTAAGTATGAAATATAAATGTTTTCAGCTATGTTTGTGTGAGCAAAATAGCAGGAAGCTTAAACTCTATATATACTTTACTGTTGCATCGGACACTGTAAAATCCACCATCCTGATTTTGACTTTACTGAATGGTATTATCAGCCTTTCACACTTTTCTCAGAAATGACAGTAACGATTTTAACCCCTAACGAATATTAACTACACGTATAAATAACTGCATTTACCAATTATTCACGTGTCACTCTTAATCAATTTTTCTCATGGAAAATTGATAATTTAAAGGATCTTTCTAAAGGGTTGCAATGTAAAACTTTTCTCAAAATTTTATCAGTACAATGTATGATTCTACCAATAAATAGGTTAAGATATATTAAAAACTTTGTTACGTACAATTCGTATATTTGAAGCATGTGGTTTATTAATGTAATGTGGTTTTTCAGAAGTAGGTTTTTGATTTTTAAACTTTCTCGAAAGTACTTCTAACCATTTTCTATAAACTTGGAATGCAATATATAAACTGCTTGGATATAGTTAAGAACCACTATGCGTTTAGTAAAAAGTCCGAGTTCAAAGAAAAATATGAAAGAGAAGGTACTTGTGATAGTTTTGCTCCTTTTTTTGTTGTTTTCATTTTTTGTGTCCGGCATTCGCTTTTTACGAATCTTTCTTAAATTCATGTATTTCATTATGTTGACGTCTTTTTTTTTGATTAGGGACAGGTAGCAAACTGGTGTCAAATCGAAAAAGGCTTATCAAATGAACAGCTAGTTGAAATGCATGTTTTATTGTTGTACTTTTTGCGTGGAAAAAGGATATTCTTACAGAATTTGTTTCAATATGGCTAACTTTAATTATATTACTGGATTAAGTTTGATGTTACACTATAGCCATGCACCTGCTTGCTCACAAATCTATTGATTTACCACTCTTCAGTAAGTGTGTTTAGGTTAAAAATGCGTCGAAAGTATGGTGGAATTCCTATTGTCCCGTATTAGTAGGCAAAAACAAGTGTTGGTCTGTAACTCATCAAACCAATATCCACCGTGAAGAAGTCTATTGCAATATAGCAAAACGTTCGTTTATACCAAACTATTGGCAAGTCACAAGCCGAAAGACATTACTCTTTTAGTATCTTATACGTCGTAGCATGCATATTCTTTTAGTTCCTGACCGGTTTCATCCATTCGTCAGAGCCAATTCACCAAGTTCATGTACAGTGTTCATTTCAACGCAATGTTTTTGTTACATTCACACTTGTTTTTGGTTTGTTGGTTGTATATATGTGCGGAGTTGTTGATACGATTGATGAAAATCCGAAACCGGTCAGGAACAAAAGGAATATGAATGGTATGACGGATAAAATACAGATGTTATCCAGCATTAAGGACCCACATATTCAACATTAGTCTTTTGTTTGACAGTTTTGTATGAAAGAATAAAGATTCCAATTTGACGCCATAATAGTATTGGACAGAAATATTGCCAAAGTTAACAAAAAAATCCTTTGTCAAAGCAAACTATTTATAATATTATTTCTAATATAAATATGATAGTGAATTCACTTTAATCTTGTAGTTGATTTCCATTTCCATGATATTCAATATACACAAAAGACCAGATAAGCAAATAAAGACAAGAAACTGCATTTTACAATTATTTATAGATATTTAAATTTTACCAGATAAATATAAATCTGAATATTATATTATAAAATCAGATAATACATGATATTTAAATGTTAGTATATGATATGTTTTTTTTTTTTGTTTTTAGTTTAATGTAAATTCACCCATGATATAAATACGTAAACGGTATGATGTGATAACCCGCAATGTAACGGCGTATAAAATTCTGTGCGAGCCAAGTTAACAGAAAAAGACCGTCTATCAGACGAGTGAATATATATTCAATACAGACTAAATCATGATACCACTCCTTTTTTTTTTTTCTTTACTGTACATAAAATATAATATGTATTATGTGTACATAATAAATAAATGTATATAATGTCGGTGTATAGAAGGATAGTAAAACATAACTTCTACCATACATAGATATGTACAGGCAAAGAAGTTACTAAGAATGAAAGACAGAGTGGAGTGGGGGGAATAGTAAGAGACAAGTTCGCATGTATAATTGAATTTGTAAAGATACTAGAGGTAAGATAGAAGGAGTCTGTGTGAGGAGGAGGAGGAGGAGGAGGTGGTGGTGTGAGACTAAGTAGAGGAAGGTTTTCAAACAAGCAGGTTATGTTAGGAGCTTTTCTCTAAGAGAGAGATCGCTAGAGAGAGAGAAAGCAATTGGAAATGAGAGATTTCGTATATATAGCGCTGTATTTATTAAGAAAGGAGAATTGGCTAAAAGAGAGACGCTAGAACTATTAATACAAAGTTCTAAGGCAAGTTCTTTCTCCATGGCGACATGCCATTACTTGTGTGTACGTACTCATTGTAATCTCACATTTTCTTTGTATATTACTTTACTGTACCCATGTCATTCCCCTTCCTCTTTCTCCTCTCTAACAAATCTCAAAACATTAATTTATTACATTACAATGATTGTCTATTTATTCTTAAACTTATATAAAATCTAAACAGGAAATAAATTATTTGAATGTTATTAAATAAATTAACATAACTACAAAACTAATTAGTTATATCAAAACATATGTTTCTTCTTTTTTTCTATGTTTGTTTCTTCTTTTTATCATATTATATTCTATGTAAATTATTTACTATACTATTTATTGATAGATAAAATAGCTAATAACTTTGAATCAGTGGAGGACCTGGTTGAATCGAAGAATTCATTACACATCTGAGGAGTAATATAAACAAAACAATGTCAAAACTCTGGTGTAAAACAAGCCACATGGCTTTATCTTTCTTATGGCAGTTATTCTATTCATATAATAAAAAAGAAATGTCCTGACTGGCTGACTGACTGATTCATCAACGCATAGTCGAAACTACTGAAGCTAAAAAAAACATGATATTTGGACTGTAGGTTCCTTTTGTGACGTAGAAACTCACTAAGAAAAGAGTTTTCGAAATTTGACCCCTCAGGGGTTGAAAGAGGATGAAATGATTGATTTATTTAACCGTATTTTAATTCGTAACTACCTATACATCTAAAAAGCGTACTAATATCTAAAAAAAAAAAGCCCGCAAGGGGTTGCATGCAGTCCTATGTAACTGCCCCCACGGTTTACCACAACTCAGTATTCCATGCACTTCAGAACAGTATACTTAAACTACATACACGCTACCCTTTACAGACAAGGACACAGTACACTCCAGTCCCTAATTAACTGGCGTAAAGCCGAGGGAGAAGGAATGGATTAGCTCAGTGGTAGCGCGCTGGACTAGCAACGAGGAGATCCCCGGGTTCGAATCCAGCATGCTGCCTTACATTTTCTCTTCCTAGGAGCCTCTACAGCTCACTATCCAGTGAACTGTTGTCTGGCAATGTGTTCTGTAGCTAGAGAACATTGTCCGAAGGCTGGCAATGCACTGAGAAAGCTCTTGGGGGCACAATAGATATTTCAGGTCGCAGTA
This sequence comes from Triatoma infestans, assembly GCA_011037195.1. Classification (NCBI taxonomy): domain Eukaryota; kingdom Metazoa; phylum Arthropoda; class Insecta; order Hemiptera; family Reduviidae; genus Triatoma; species Triatoma infestans. The sequence continues at coordinate 28,635 of JAAEAF010009352.1, forward strand.
TAATAATAATAATAATAATAATCCTCTATAACAAAACAAAAAAAGAAATCAAGAAACCGTAGTAGGAATTTCATGCGGACGAAATCGCGGCTGGCAATAGCTAGTAATAAATATAAAATTGTCAAACTTTCTTAGAACTTGCAAATTGTACACGTAAAGTAATCTTAACAAAAATATATTGATGGTGTGGTAATACATCTTTGGTTCTCTGCATTGAGGCTTGATTGAGGTATGATTCTACATTGTAGTTTCAGATCATTAGAATCCCCTTAAACTCAATTTTTTCCAAACATTTCAAATTAAAGTGAGATAGGTTTTATCAGAGCTATTAGTATTTCTTCCAAGTTTAAAGAAAATCCATTCCCATTTAGAGAAAATCCCCCCCCCCCAAACTCAAAACCCCCTTCTGTAAAGTTGCATTAGCGATTTTGCCAAATTTAAAGAAAATGGTTTAATGCATACAAAAATTTCAAATCATTACAAATCTACTAAAGCGAAGCTCAGTTTCAAAAACCACCTTCGTCATGTAAATTCTCTAATGGTAGTTATTGTTATCGCGACTGCAATAATAAAAATAATAATAAAACGCGAAACTAATTTTTGACAATAAGCCACAATCTTAGCCAACCTACCGTCAGTTTTTAAACAAAGTAGGCCTTATATAAAAAGGCAAAATAATAAATTTAAAACTAATGATAGTACATTGAGGACAGTTTAAGACCAGTTTACAATCAGTCAGCAACCTATTTACTATCTTTCTTTTATTACTCAGCCAGTCTGTCTCTTTATATTTTTCTCGTTACTTAAACTTCTATTTAAGACTGTAAAGTTCTTGCAGTTTGTGTGTTCTATTCATTATACAGTGTTCAGCGTTATCATCTAGTTTATTTCTATTTAAAATTCAGTCTCTGACGTCCATTAAGAGTTAATTGAAGATTGTGCAACAAACTGATAAAAACATTTAACATAGTTGTACTTCAGGTTGTTGTCCCCCCCCCCCCGAAATGTCAGGGTTGGCGATTTTTCGTTTTTGAGATATTTTGACCACACAGACTTTTCACTTAATCATTTTATACGACCTTAACAACCGTGAAATATGGATTTCTAAAGAAAATTCAATATTGAATTATTGCAATACTTCTACAGCAATAAGAGAAATTTTGAGAAATCAAATTTTGGAAACTAAAATAAAAAACATACGTCTCTTTTAACTTAAAGCAATGATTACAATTCCTCATTGTTGAATTTCTTTTTAATTGCAGAAATTGTAGCTTATTATTTAGTTAGCTAGAAGATTTCTTTATAGATTATAATTTTTTTATTGAGAAAAGAATGTTCGAAATAAGTAAATGTGAAAATGATCTAGCATATATATATATATACGAGGTGTGTAAATTAAGTAATGAGACTGATTTTCTTGTGTTCGATCTGGCAACACTGGAAACGCGGCGCATGCGTGGTAGGGCAAGTAAACATCTGATACACGTCCAGTGCAAATTTGAAAATGCTAGAGTTGTTGCACTGTCCGTAGTGACTTTTTTTGTGAGCAAGGTTTTTTCAGTGCGTTTTAAAAATGAGTGACATCAATTACGAGCAACGTTGTGCTATCAGGTTTTGCTTCAGACTTGGGCACAGTGCAACGGAAACGTTTGAAAAACTGTGCCAGGCCTATGGAGACAATGTTTTGTCGAGAGCACAGGTTTTTAGGTGGTTTAAGTCGTTTGCAGAAGGAAGGGAATCAATTGAAGACGAGCCTCGCAGCGGAAGGCCTTCATCTTCAAGAACCGACGAAAATGTTGGCAGAATCCGCGATCTCGTGCGTTCAGATCGTCGTTTGACAGTCCGAATGATCGGCGAAGAGTTGAATTTGACTCACACAACCGTTCATCAAATTTTGACTAATGAATTTGGGATGAGAAAAATTTGTGCAAAAATGATTCCGAAAAATCTTTCACAAGAGCAAAAGGTGTTTGAGTATGACCCAGAAACTAAGCGTCAGAGCATGCAGTGGCACACTTCAACCTCTCCAAGGCCAAAAAAAGCAAGAATGAGCAAGTCAAAAATCAAATGCATGCTGATTTGCTTTTTTTGATAGCCAAGGAATCGTTCACAAAGAATTTGTACCTAAATGCCAAATGGTATACCAACATTTTTACCGAGAAGTTCTTGAGAGACTTCGAAAAAGAGTCATGGCGTGTGAGACCAAACATCAAAAACAAGTGGGTGTTGCATCACGACAATGCTCCGTGTCACACCGCGATTTCTATTAATGAGTATTTGGCCAGTAATAACATTCCTGTGGCTCCTCAGCCTCCTTATTCACCCGACTTGAGTCCATGTGACTTTTTTTTGTTCCCCAAATTGAAAAATCACCTCAAGGGACGTCATTTTGGAACATTGGAGAATATTCAAACAGCCGTAACCGACCAACTGAAGTCTATTCCAGTATCCGAGTTCCAGCACTGCTATGACGAATGGAAGAATCGTCTTCAGCGTTGTGTGGCTTCCCAAGGTAGTTACTTTGAAGGGGACAATGTTGAATTGTAATTTTATTTGAATAAAAAAAAGATAAAAAAATCAGTCTCATTACTTAATTTACACACCTCATATATATATATATTATATCTCTTCCATATATATATATTTCCTTCCATTTATTTCTCAATAAATACAATTACATTTAACTTTAAATTTATCGTTAAACCAATAGTTATTCTTTTATTAAAACATTCATTAGAATAAAATTCTAAGAAATCTACGTAATATAATATTGAAACATTTTTATTGAGCCTACACATTATTTTTATAATATAGCTAGCAAGATTTGTTATAGATAATCTTTACGAAGGAAGGAATATGGGTTGTTCTATTTATTTAATTTTTCATACAAAAAAAAACAGTTTATGTACACGCTCATAACAATTGGTAAAACAAAACAAAAATATAATAACTTTAATGTTATCTTATAAATAATATAATAAGTTGTCAGTTTGCTCCCCTCCCTCCCCACCAAATAGCTGTTATTTATTTTAGTTCTAATAAATCAGTTTTATGAGTTGTCGGCAAAATATTCTATATTCTATTGTGAATTGTATAGCTTTTTTTTTTTTTTTTTTTTTTGTGTCGTATTATAGTTCCGCCTGAAAGAACAAGCAATACAAACACAAGTGTGTGTGTGTATATTATGTGTTTGTTGAAGTGTTGTGTGTGTGTGTGTGTGTTTTTTTTTTTATTTCTTTTTGTTTCTAAGTTAACCTTTAATATTGACTTTATGTGGGTGTATATACGGCGGTTTTTTTATTTTTATTTTTTTCTAAAACGTTTATAACAACTTTTATACTTGTCACAGAGAATTCAAACTTTTTTTTAAAAATAAAATAATAATTTTTTTTTTTAACCATCTATGGTTTTTTTTTTTTATTTATCAGCCTTGACAGAAAAATTATATATATATAGCACTTCCAAGAATAATTTTTAATTGATTTTATTTTCTTTTTTTAGTGACCTATTTTAAAAACTTCAATAGAAATATGGTTTATTTTTCTGTATAGGGTTTAGCTTTTGAGAGTGTTCCTTGTAGCTCAGCACAATTTGAGATTCTGCCCGCCCCCAAGTTTTTTTTTTTAATGATCTAAACAAGCAGGACAAATAAGATGGCGGGGGGTCAGGACCTTTCAATGCCTAAAATGGCCTTTTCAATTCTGTCAGTCGTCGCACACCTTCAAAAGCCTGAAGAGATCAACTATATCGTCGCGGTAAATTCGGCTTGCGATTCTCTCAGAGCTCTTTCCAGCTTTTCAATTTGGAAGAAGGAATGATTTTGTGTTTTTTTCGTATCCTAGGAGGTTAAACAAAGCGTTAGGGAAACGTTAGGAAGCTCTGAGAAATACCAAGCAACCAATATTCACAAAGCATTCGTGAACATCTTTTGGCCATATTTTTACTGTTCTAGTAACTTGTACAATTAGCAGATGAGATTTGCATTGTTAACGACTAATACAAACTAATGATTTACCTTCCATTAAGAACATCTTCCGTATCTTGCATGTTTAGACTTGTTGTGTAAATGATACAGTTGCAAATCGGAAAATATGATTATTGAAGACAACACCCTTCGATAAAAGATACAAAATTGATTTGGTAGCTGTTTTTCAGTTTGAAGAGTAAGCTACAGTGTAATAGGTCCCAACATTCTTTTTTTTATCACATCTATCGCTGAACTATTGTTATAAACAGGAAGCAATCTCTTCTATTCCTTAACCCGTAAACGGGCATTCCTTTCAGTTTGCTCCTTGCAGCTAGTTGCTATTAGAGGAGCATTATTGAAAGTGATTTCAAATTTATAGGCAGTTTTCCTTGTGCACCGGGGGATATGCGTGAGTTTCATGATAGTTTTTTGCTATTTTGATCCCTTGAGTTTCAATGGAAAAATTTTTGGAAAAATTGTTCAGCCCTAAGTAGGTGGCCGATTATCTAAAGTTTTTTTTTTTTTGCGCATCCACTTTTTAGGTTGCATTAGCATCCCTCAGTTAGTTTTAGTTCAGATTCGGTCCGCACAAGCCGGGATGGCGGGTATTCTATCTTTTTGACATCCAAATCAATGCCTTGCCTGAGTGTGGATCTCTTGTGCTATTTCTTTTTTATAAATAAATAAATAAATAATAAATATAAATAATAATAGTAATAATAAAAAATATAAATAAATACATAATAATAATAAATATAAATAAATAAATAATAAATCTTATTTTATATGATATATTAAATAATATATCGTATATAAAGTAAATTAATGTGAAAATTTCTGGATGTATTCGTACCTTACAACCATTGCATTTAGATAAGTAACGAATTTTATGTATTGCAAGCAAGAAACTACCCTGAAGAATCTATTAACCTATGCTAAAGAGGCTACTTGTTGGCTGTTAACTATTTTATTTTTGGTGTGCAGTACTTTTAACAAATATTCCTGCACACTCATAAGTGAACTAATCCTAATTCTAATCTAAACCTAATGAGTAAATCTAAACCTATTGGAATAGTTTTATAAATTTTTTTTCAACCACGAAATAAAAAACCTAAACTAACTATTCACCCTAACATTCTCGCCAATAAATACATTTACAGATACATACAATCACACTATTAAATACATTCACGCTAATCTAAAGTTATTATTGGCATTTACGAATTTATTATCTACAATAACTATAGCAAATGAAAAAAAAAAAATCAGCTTTGCATATATTTGTCTATATATTCATTGCTAATGAAATTTTGGATGAATTAACGTAAACTGTTTAATTTGAGCTAATGATGCTAAAGAAATGGGGGTTATATCTTGGTGAAAAGAGTGACTTTAGTCCATTTTTCTGGTCAGATGGATTCACAGTACTGGTAAATACCAAAATATATTTCCGTGGTAACCTGCTTCATTTTGTGGTTTTCGGCAAGAATGTCTTGATGAACAAGGCTGTACCAATGCATATTCATTTTCCATATTTTTTTCACGATACATAATGACCTAAACGTTAGATAACCACAAAATGGAGAGCAGTGCATAAAGGAATACATTTCTGAAATGGATTTTCAGGCATATTCTTCATTATAGAGAATCCGCCTGAGTGTGCCTTAGGAAAACAGGTTGGTCCTAGTGTTCCCCAGTTTATCTCACATCAAGTCTTTTCATTTAATAAACCACCTTGAATAAACTAGTGACCGCTCGTGATCCTTGTTCTGTGCCAGAATTTCTATGCCATCGGTGATAATACTCACACAACTGTGAAACGGCGTTTCATCCTTTAAGGCTAGAATTTTATAAAATGAATCCTCCTCAAATTCTATGCTGTGCGTATGTTTCCTTAAGAGGCAATGCTCTTAACCTAGCAGTGATCTTTCGCTCCATCATGCAGCTGCGTAGAGCGAGAGGGATAAATTTCACGAATTTACTGAACATATTGAAATCTTATGCTCCACATTAATGTAAGAGATGACGCAAAAAAAAGAAGGTTCAGCACCAGTAGTTGTCTAAATTCCCCTCGGTTGCCAGCCTATCAGTCTTTTCGTTTTCTTGGATGCCAATGCAACCACTTCTATGCCCTGGTACCAAACCTAGACGCAAACTATTGTAATTCGCCAAGAGTCTACTAGTCTCCTAGCCAGTTAGAAAAAGTAACTATTTATTGCGCATCATGCCCTTGCTTGGAGGATACTGTGTAAAACTTAAGATGAGGAAAATTTCAGCCTGAAAAAGAAACAATTGACCTTATCCACTGAGATGATGCATATTTTCATTAAATTTGAACGGAAGTTGTTGTAGTAGTTAGTTAAACTAGTTGTCAAGTAATATTAGTATTTGGCACAATACTTAAATGGAAAGCCGTTAGATATAGTTGAGCGCGCCTTTGTCAAATTGAGAGGAGTAGTTAGTTCATGGTAAGATAAACTGTATAATTAGCCCACTAAACTGATGTACTGTTGTAGATGTTTATCTAGTTATAAAATTTCCAAGTGGTTTGCTTTATTATTTACATTTAAATAATAGTCGTCAAGAGAGAGATACGTAACAGCAAGAAGGGTGGTTCTTCCCCCTTCTGGTTAATACTGTCAACAACAGATGTACCATAAACAGCCAGTGTACATTGTAACTTTCTGCCAACAAAACCATTGGTAGCGATTCTATTCCAACTCAAACACCCCACAACTTTAGAGTATACATGTAGTACTTTATTAGGGTTGTCATTCCCTTGGGTAACCAAAGACCATTGGCTTTCACAGCTAGCTTGATTTAAAAGCAAAATTGTTTGTTGGGAAGAAGGGGGTAGTTTAATGTTGTGTTAAGGACCAAAACACGATGAAATTTAAATCTACTTGATTTTAATTTTTTAAATATTTTTAAGGAATGTTTGCGTGTTATGTTTTTGAGCTTTACTAAGTATGATTTCATTCATAGATATCAACAGTTTTTTAAAAACCAGATTTTTTTGCTCTATGCTACATCTTAAGGCATGTGAAGTTATTAATCAGAAACGAATATACAAATCTTCCGCATTTGCTAGTAAGAGAAAAACCTTTCTCTTAATTATATTTCTGGGTGAAAGACCCATATTTGCATGATATTTTAAAGAGAAACTTGAATTCACAGTTTCTCCCAGAAACCCGTTTAATGATTTTTTTCAAAAAATGATTAAAAAAAAAAAAAATTGATATATATAAGTTTAATTATTAAGTATACCAAATTTAAGAAGATCGTCGGAACTATTTTTGCAAAAAAAAAATCGAAAAATCTGGACATGAAAGAAGAGGTATTTCCTGGTAACGGATTTTGGCAACAACGTTCGAGCTTTCTCAATGCACTGCTGATCTCTGGGCAATATTCTCTCGTTACAGAACAACACTGTCCCATCACGGACAGTGAGTTGTAGAGGCTTCTAGAAAGAAAAAAATCTAAGGGCAGCAGAGCTATTCCCTTCCCTTTCTGATTTTCACATAACACACACACACACACACACACACACACAAATAAACCACACACAAACAGACAGTCAGATATCACTAAAATCCTTAAAAATCGTTCACGAATAAAATACATACTTCTGGGTGGTGTACATACTAAAGAAATGTCAAGTTTCAAAATTTGGCTCGAACGCAATGCTAACTTACTTTACTTAACGGAAGTAAGAGAAGGTGAGATTATAATTGTCTTTCGAATGACCTAGAATAGAGAAATTCTATGAACTTTTGAAAGCCTCCTTTACCCTAAATGCATATTATTATTTATCGAGGTTTCTAATGATTCGATTCTAAGTGTATTTTGCTGCAAAACTTTGTAATGTATGTGTCCGTAACATCATGAATAACAGAATACAGTACTTACTATATTCAAGAAAATTGCTTTAAAAAAAAAGAAAAAGATTTTGTGACCTTTTCAACCTCCTCATAGAGCAAGTTTTTTTCAAAATTACCTAATAAAACTAAATTAAATGTTTAATAATGACTTTATATATTATATATAAATATATAATATATAAACGATAGCCCATGTTTAAATAAAACAAAAAAAAGTAATGGTATGCTTTAATATGTAATTCAAAGCACGCAATCAAGTAATAGAGAAATTTCAAGTGTGTTCATTCACGTACCAAACTAAAAACGTTTCACAATGTTTTAACAATGAGTTCAGTTCATTATCTTTTGATATATGCCGACATTATACTATTTTGTTTGTATATATATAATCTTAAATAGTTAATTTAAAAAAAAAAAAAAATTAGTATTCATTACTTAGATTTCTTAAGAAAGTCCTATATATAGTAATGAGAAATAACTGAATTTGAAATATTCCTTAGTACTTTCTCTTATTAATACGATATTCAAATTCTAATAAATAAATATATGTAGCCTTGGAATGTAAAAAAAAAAAAAAAAAATATATATGTTTAAATATTCCTCAATATTAAATGTATTAAAAATTATATATTGACTCATATAGCATTTAGTGCTGACGTGTAGCATTTAGTATGGAAAACGTAACATACACCTCCGACGAGCTATATGAGAAAAATCTTGTAAAACTGAAACAAGGCTTTTAGTAAATTTATGCTTACTGGTTGTTGTTGGATTTTCACCAAAACATTACTGTTAGATGCTGTGGGGTGGTATCTAGATAAAATTAAGCTTCTTGCGATGTTTCGTTTTTGAGATAAATTATTATTTCTTCCCCCTCTCTCTCTCTCTCACACACACACAACACAGAGACAGTGAGCGATCAGTCGTCAAAAAACAGTGGGTCTGAAAATTTGTCACGATCGTATTACTTCCTCTTTAATTAAGTAAAAATAGTTATTTATATCAACAGTAAGTCTTTTTACACACTCAAGTTCAGTAACGAGTGCGTCAAACTGGGCGAGAAAAAACTAAAAACCTATTCAGTAAAGTCGCACTTCCGGTCAACCGATTTTCTTTAACTGGGAAGTTTGGCAACTTATATAATTCTAATTAATATTATTTAGTTGACAGAATTGTATAGTACATCGTTGAACTAAGACAGCACTTGACAGGAAATCACAAAAAACTGAAAAACCTATTCAGTAAAGTCGCACTTCCGGTCAACCGATTTTCTTCAAACTGGGAATTTTGGCAACTTATATAATTCTAATTAATATTATTTAGTTGACAGAATTGTATAGTATATCGTTAACAAAACAGCACTTGACAGGAAATCACAAAAACTGAAAAACCTATTCAGTAAAGTCGCACTTCCGGTCAACCGATTTTCTTCAAACTGGGAATTTTGGCAACTTATATAATTCTAATTAATATTATTAGTTGACAGATTGTATAGTACATCGTTAAACTAAAACAGCACTTGACAGGAAAATCACAAAAAAAAACGGAAAAACCTATTCAGTATAGTCGCACTTCCGCTCAACCGATTTTCTTCAAACTGGGAATTTTGGCAACTTATATAATTCTAATTAATATTATTTAGTTGGCAGAATTGTATAGCACATTATTTTACTAAAACAGCACTTGACAGGAAATCACAACCTCAATAGTGCCCTTAAATGAATTTTCCTGGAGAAATGTTTCAAATAAAACTTGTGTAGCTCATTGTATGTGTAGTTGATATTTAAATCGTTGAAGCCGTTTTTGAGAAAATCACAAAAACCTGAAGAAAGAAAAAAAAAAGAATCAGTAAAATGGCATTTCTGGTCGATGGATTTTGCCCGAAATCTTTGTAGCTGATACGGTGGTAGTATCAAAACGGAATATGAAGTTCCAGCTTCCTGTAACTTTTCTAAAAACCACTTTTTTGGGACCCAACAGATCTCAAAGCTTGTAATTACGGTGAAAACTCAGTTTTGAAAATCTTGCACGCTCGCAATACTTCCACTAACAGCAGTTACGGCAAGTAAAAATGTGAAAAGGTGCAAAATACTGAGAATGTATTTTAAATTCAAGTGAAATACTCCCTCTCTCTATTACCTGTTCCGATTGGTTTAATCTCAAAATCCACTGTATCTGGGATATGTTTTGATCTTGTTGCTGCTAGATATCGTGCTAATTAGAGTTAAATAATGTTACTTTTACACACTAGTCAGAGAAAGTAATGGGAAACTCACTTGTGTGTGAAAGTTGAACTTTCTTTATTAAATTTAGTGTAATAATCGTCAAGTTATTCAACGATTGCAGAAAAAGTATATATTTCTTCTTTCTCCTAACTGTTGTTAGAGGAAGTATTAAGATCGTGTGAAACTTTTCAGAATCGAGTTTGAACCGGAAATACACGTTTGAGATTTCCTGAGTCTTCAGTAGAGGTTTTTAGAGGTATGTTTGTATGTATGTATAGAACAGCATACCCCAAAAACGAAAAATCGCTGACAATTCGGACTTGATATTTCTTGTCAGTATAACCACGCGACAGGAAGTTATCTGTCAAAATTCCTCAACTAGATGTAACACTTTGCTCAATGGATTTTTCAGTTGCTTGAGATTTTCTTAAAAAATGACTCGCAACATTTTCTTTAAACTTGTACGAGTATTAACTGCACATACAAAGTGCTACAACTTTTATTTGTAACATTTCTCTGAGAAAATTCAATTACCAGAGCTTTTGGGGATTAAGTGGGAATATGTTTCCCTCTGTAAAGTGCTCTTTTAGTTTATTATACATATCTATCATCTAAATAATATTAATTAGATTTAAATATGTTGCCAAAACTCTTAGTTTAAATAAAATCGATTGACCGGAGTATGTTTATACTTGAACGTAAGAGTATCGGAAAAGGCGTCAAACTAAATGGTTAAGGTGTGAGGATATGTGTTAATATTTATTATATTCTTACATGTGAATCTGTTCACTTCTATCCGGAAAGGAATGTTCAGCTTATTATGGATGGTTTCATTGGAAATATAAATAAGGAGCATTGACTTTTGTTCGGAGGATTTTGGATTGTAGGAATTGGGTACACTTGAGGTCGGAACCTCAGATGAGTGATATATATATATTTTAATGATGTTGAGGAGGAATTGTTTAGTTGTTTTTGACGACTGTTCATTTCTTGTCTTTTGAGTCAAGGTGGGAGTTCCGAGTGAATCTTTTATTGATGAAGATACTTGGAACGATATCAGTGATTGGAAGAGGAATGTGGTTGTAAGAGAGGATTATTTCTGTGAGATCATGTGCATTGGTGCGAACTTGAATTCAGTTCATATTTTGCAACGATTATTACAATAAATTGGTAGGAGAAATCATTTTGGATCATCCTCATCTAATGAATTAAGATTATTCTTATTCAAACCAGTTTGTTATTAATGCGTTTGTACCCTACTAATCACTTCTAATTTAATCTATAACTAAATAATGTATATGAAATGAATAAATAAGGCTTTTTAAATAAATTTCATATTGTATAAATTGAACAGGTATTTAGGTGTATAGATTGGTAGCAGATATAAATAAAGTAAAAAACTTCGTGATGTATTGATAATTAAATAGTAGAAAGGTAAGGCGGGACTTACCCAACTTCACGACTATCTAAGCTCGGCTCTTCTAGTTTATACTTAACAATCTTCAGCTACTACTATTTCCTTCTTGCTTCTCTTTTTTTCTTTATATATATATATAGTATAATATGTAGTAAAAGTAAAAGTAAAGTAAAGTAAAGTAATGCCTATTTTTTCAGGCGGGCTTAACGTCCAACTACCAAATTAGGTGTCGTGGACGGGGGCGGAAGCACCTACTTTACTATTAACATTTTTTAAACAAATATAAAATTTAGTTATACGCTGGACTCGAACTGGGGTCCTCCCACTTACAAGTCCATGCTCATAACCAATACACCAACACCCGCCCCTAATATGTAGTATATATATAGTATAAGATCTCATACAATCTTCTTTCACAAGGAACATATTTACACGTGTATATCCCTACACTTCTCACACTGAGATACCCCTGAGTCATTGGGCCACCCCTTCTCTTTCTACAAACATTTCTAAACCTCTTAACCCTAATATCCCTTCCTTTTAAACCCTTATTTGTGTAAAGATAAAAACCTTTTCTCCCTTTTTATATTACCTAAACTTTATTCACCGCATATTATTATTATTATTTTTTTTTTTTTTTTTTCTCGTATTGGGCTTCCTTTTCTCAACTTCTTTCCCTATGCTTTTATCCATGTGCCCATATTAACAGGAATTACCGGTTAAGGGAATTTAACGCTTCTTTAACTTTGGTTAATATGATTTATAATTTATTTTTTTTATAACATTAACTCTAAAAATATTACGTATATATTTTGCTCAATTACAAGTTACATGATAATTAATTAGTATAGTTATTCCTCCTTCTAGATATGCTGAAAGTTTTTATTTACTTTTTTCCCATAAGAGCGATTTTTGCCTCTCCCCCCCAAGGCTACGTATATTTTATGCTTCGTTAGCAATAATTGTGGTTATTTTTTATATTGAGTGTTCAGGTTTAGTATATATAGGGTATGGTGGGGCTTGTTGTTACAAATTTCCGTTAACATTTTTTAATTGCTGTATGTTGTACTCAAAATTGCTGAAAAATTGATTAATTTGTTGTCTCATTTATTTCTACTAATTATAATATTTTTTTGAGATTTTTCAAAATGAAGTAACATTTAAAAAAAAAATTAAATACTATTAAAATGTGCATACTGTAACAATGTGCCCTTCGGTGTGGCTTGTTGTTACATGCGAAGAGTAAGTTGTTACAATGTATAAAATACATTTGTGGATGTTTATTTTTAATGAAATAAAACTGAAGAAATATGTTCAATAAAAACATTATCAGATCTTTATTTTAATAATAATAGCAGCATGATTATGATTTAAAAATGGATTATTACAAACTTAAATGCTTGAACATTCATTTCTCTTTCTATTCACTGTCACTAAAACCATCTCTAAGTCCGAGTTTACAATTGTGGCAAAAATATATCTAGGGTCATTTTTAACACATTCTGAATGGGCCCATCTTTTGCACTGCACTGCATTCAACCCATTTTTTATCCACGTTTTAACTGCGACCATGGTTTTAGAGATTTCAACCAGTCCTCATCTTCTTCGCCGGAACTTGATGATGGCAAATTATTTTTTTTGAATTTTTCTTTCGCAGCTTTGGAGACACAGATTTTCTTTTTGTTAGAATTGCCAGCTTTCTCCTTTTTTTCTTGTTTTTGACTTCATTTCTTTTAAGATCTGCTATGATTTGATTTAATATATGCAGTGGGGCAAGTTGTTACACTGTAACAAACAACTAACCCCACTGACGCTATTTCACTAATTAATCCGTAAATACATAGGGTCAAAGAATACTAGCGCAACCATATTGGATTGAAATAATTGTTAAGGATGTATGAATTAAAACAGCATAAGTATGAAAGCCTAACCTTTAGTAGTTTTCAGAACACAGTTGTCGGTTTCAATAATAAAATGTAGCTTTCGAGCTATGATATTTCGAGGAAAGTCACGTAATGCCGCCATATGCAACGGAATCTTAGCGGAAGAACTGGTTACAACAAATAGCATTCGCATATCTCTCAACTTTGACCACTTATGAAGTGCTTCTCTCAGCTCAGTTTGATTCTTCGTTTGCAGCTTTGGAGACACAGATTTTCTTTTTGTTAGAATTGCCAGCTTTCTCCTTTTTTCTTGTTTTTGACTTCATTTCTTTTAAGATCTGCCATGATTTGATTTAATATATGCAGTGGGGCAAGTTGTTACACTGTAACAAACAACTAACCCCACTGACGCTATTTCACTAATTAATCCGTAAATACATAGGGTCAAAGAATACTAGCGCAACCATATTGGATTGAAATAATTGTTAAGGATGTATGAATTAAAATAGCATAAGTATGGAAGCCTAACCTTTAGTAGTTTTCAGAACACAGTTTTCGGTTTCAATAATAAAATGTAGCTTTCGAGCTATGATATTTCGAGGAAAGTCACGTAATGCCGCCATATGCAACAGAATCTTAGCAGAAGAACTGGTTACAACAAATAGCATTCGCATATCTCTCAATTTTGACCACTCAGTGCTTCTCTCAGCCGATTTTTTTAAAAATTTCACTGTAACAACATGCCCCACCCTCCCCTACATAAAAAACATCTCAAATTTTAAGCGCGCGTCTTTAATTGTCTTATAATTGAATTTCAACTTAGTTGTCCATCCATATATTCCGTCGCAAGTTAGCAGACAATGTTGGTTGGAAATTTTTAATCCTAATTAAAATGTAATACTAGCAGGGGGGGATTACCCCCAAAGGGTTAAAAAAAAAAAAAATACATCCATTAATGTAAATTAAAATGCAGTTTTAATTTTTTTTATTTTATTTTCACATAAAAAGAGAAACAGAAAGAAGTAAAAAAGTTAATTACAGAAAGTAAGTTGTTATGTTTATCAAAACGTTAATGAAACACTGTGTGGCAGTGTTTGTTGCGGAGGAGAATTTATGTGTATGTGTGTGTATGTCGGTCGGTAGTTGTTGGGACGAAGTTTTGTTGTTGAGTTTTAATACGAATTAGAGAAGAGAAAGAGTTATATATATATGGCTCAGTGGACAGGGTTGTAAGAGAGAGAAGTAAGTTTAGTTGAACGTTTGGGGTTGCGGGGCGGTGGTAAGTTGAACAGGGTTGGGCTACAGAGAAGTTTGTAGAACAAGTCAACTTCAACAGCCCTCAGTTGAACACGGTAGCTCTGAGGGAAGGGGGAGTCTGTGCTGTAGTCGTTCTCAGTGTTTACTATACCGTTGAGGCGTTGGTGGGGGGGTTCTCGACCCTCTTCTACAACAAGTGAGAGCACAGATACAAACTCTTGCGAATAATATAACTTTAGGGTTTTAGGTTCACTCCCCTTTCCCTTCATCACCTCCATCTTCACCATTACATCCTCTTTGCAAACAATTCCTTCTCACTAAATATTAATTTACATGCACCATTTTAACATTAATTAAATTCTCGCCCACTCACCCGCCTCTCCTCCCATTCATGAGATATATATGAACTCTACAAAACAAACTAATTCTTTTAAATATTTATTAAGTTTTTAAAAATATAAAAGAATTTTTAATAATAAATTATTTAATTATTTATTAATTTTAAAGTATACACCTTCTTTAATCAAGAAGCGCTTAGTGTATAACATTCTAAGTCCCAAGATCAAATTTGACGCGAAGTTTTTTTTTCTCTCAGCCTTCAAGCGGAAGGATAACTTTACTCTGTGTGTGTGTGTGTGTGTGTGTGTGTGTGTGTGTGTGTGTGTGTGTGTGTGTGTGTGTGTGTGTATGTTTTTTGTTTTTTTTTAATTTCCTCTCGAGTTTCCTCAAAAAACAGCTCCAAAATGATATTCTTTTAATCTTCACATATATAATCTAAGGTCATATTAATTTAATATGAAACATTTTTACCTTCTCTCACTCCTAGTAAGAGGAAGTATTGTAATCGTGTCAAATTTTCGATATCGAGTTTTCACCGGAAATATCCGTTTTGAGGTCCCCTGAGTCAAAAAAAGTTGTTTTTAGAAAATGGTATATATATATATATGAACAGCATAGCTCAAAAAACAAAAAATCGTAGAAATGTGAAACTTGATATTCCGTTTAGGTATCACCATGGGATCTGACGATGAGTCATCTGTCAAATTCCTTAACCGGAAATTTGAAATATTTCTCCGGGAAAATTCATTTAAAGGCGCTTCTGGGGGAGAGGTGGGGTTAGGTTTTCATCTTAACTGCTATTTCAGTTCATTAGACAATTGTATCATCTAAATAATGTTAATAAGAATTAAATATGTTGTTGAATTTCCGAGTATTGAAAAAATCGGATAACCGGAAGTGCGTTTGTTTTAACACTTTACTAAATGATTTTTTTCACTTTTTAGCGATTTTCTCAAAAATGGCTCCGACGATATTCTTGAAACTTCTTATATAAACTAAACATGCAAAGATCTACAACTTTTGTTTAAAACATTTCTCTCGGAAAATTCATTTAAGGGTACATTTACGGAAGGGTTGGGGTTAAGTTTTTCTCTAAAGTCATCATGGTTTTTCTCTACAGCTATCATAGTTGATTATACAATTCTATCCTCCAAACATAATTAATTAGAAATAAATAGATGGTCAAAATTCCTGAGTTTCAAGAAAATTAGTAAACCGGAAGTGCGCTTTTACTAAACAGTTTTTTTTTTCAGTTTTCCACGAATTTCATTAAATTTGGTACACAAACTATAAAATTTGTCAATTATAATTTGGAGAACTGGGGTAAGAGAAAGTTGTGTGAGTGTTTCACACCAGAATTTTTTTTTTTCTGTATAGTTCCTCATGATTCAGCTCCAAAACGATATTCTTTAATCTTCATAAATATAATCTACGGTCTTACTACTTAAATATAAAACATTTTTTTTTCAAGAAAGATTGAATGTTTTGTGGATATTTCTGGGGGAAACAGTAACTAGGGGAGCTTCCCTGTAAAGTACCATTTTCAGGACAATATCTGATTCTATCATTTATATTATATAATCTTAAGATACACATTAAAAGCATTGCTAAAATATTTCAAAGTTGAAGAAAATAGATTAATCTGGAATATTACTTTTCAGAATTTCTTTTTTTTTTTTTTTTTTTAACTTTTCTCGATAACGATTGCAATTATTATTCTTGAAACTTGGAATATTAACAGCACAATTATAAATGTATCATTTTTATATATGAAATATTTTTTTTTTCCCGGAAGAATTGAGTTTAAAGAGTGCTGAGGAATGTATGACGTTAGATTATAAATATTACGAGGTGTGTACAATGTTATAGACACTCTCTTTTGGAATACAAAATAATAATAATAATCTACTACTACACTAGCTGGTGTGCTATCCAACACGTACCTTCATACGTATTGTACGGTTAGTAGGAAATCGAGTCAAAATTACGAGTTTAAGAAAACTTTAAATTTTATCATGGTATAGAAAGATTTCGTATTATTATTATTAGAAGTCGTATGAGTGTTTTATACTACATATTCTTTTTATTATTATTATGATTATTATTATTATTATTATTATTATTAATAATATATATTCAATCTGCCTCCCCACATTTGGAAGTAGTACGCTGCCAACTGGTTGCAGTAACCATCCCCACAAATTCTAAATATCAAGGGGTCTATAGACTAAAATTTTTAAGGATCACTGCTCTACAAAAAAAAAAAAAATGAATGAAAAAAAAAAATGTCTAAAATTAACTCTCAATTCTATTTTTATATCTTTCTTGTAAATTAAATTAATCCAAGAGAGAGAGAGAGAGAGAGATTAAATTTTGTCTTTTAACAATCTCTGTATGAGGAGATTATAAGGGTGACAGAGCACGTAACATCCCTTTTTTCTTTTTTTTTTATAACTTAGGGAATATTTTTTACATAAAATTTATTTAAAGAATAAAAAAAAAGGCTCAATTATATAAAGCTGTCTTCTATATAATGATAAAAAAAAAAAAATTGAATAAAAAGGACGATCTAATTTTGCTTAAAAAAAAAAAAAAATGAGATAAAAAAAACGATATTTTATCGTTATAAAATCTAGATATAAAAAAAAACCTTTCAAAGAATTCGTTAATCGTAATCAATTTGGTTCAATGAGTTCGAGTGGATGAAGAGTGTAAAGAGATACTTAGATAATTAGATTTCTGCAAAATATTTCAGCTTTTTTTTTTTTTTTTTTACATTGCATTTTCTCATTAACAAATTATATTTAACTTTTGTTTTTATTGTAATTAGGATTGATGATAATTTTGCATAATTTTAAATTGATTAATTTATAAGAATATTATGTGCACCTGAGCATTAATAATAGAATAATTAATAAGCATTCAAAAAAGTATTATTAACGTCCTTCAGAAAGATATATTCCTGGCTTAGTGTAACATTTTACACTGCATCATTAGCATATATTGCAGTTATTGTTATAGATAATTGAAGTTGGGAGCTGCAAAATGGCAGAACCTTAACTGAAGGTTTTTTTTTTTTTTTTTTAAAAAAAAAAATGCATTATAGCCACGAATCAATAACAGATTATTATGACTAAATTAAATAATATGATTAATATAAATAATAATAATATAAATAATAATTATATAAATAAATATATTATAATAATATAAATATAATATAAATAATATGACTAAATTTGTTAGGTATGTTAGTTACTCCTAGTAAGAGGAAGTATTGTAATCGTGTAAAATTTTCGATACGTGGAATATCCGTTTTGAGGTCCAAAAAAGTGGTTTTTAGAAAATGGTCTTTCTGTGTGTGTGTGAGAACATCATAGTTAAAAAACGAAAAATCGTAGAAAGTTCCAACTTGATATTCCGTTTAGGTATCACTATGGGATCCGGTAGTAGGTTATCTATCAAAATTTCTCAACAGGAAGTACCACCTTACTGAATGTTTTTTTTTCTTCTCATTTTTTTGCGATTTTCTCAAAAATGGCTTCATCGATTTTCTTCAAACTTGTTATATCAACTACGTACACATACAAAACAGCTGCAACTTTTATTTGAAATATTTCTTCAGGAAAATTGATTTAAAGCGCACTTTTTGAGGATGGTGGTGGGGTTAGGTTTTTCTCTAAAGTGCTATTTCAGTTTATTACACAATTCTATCATCTAAATAATAATAATAATAATAATTAGAATTAAATATATTGTCGAAGTTCCGAGTTTGAAGAAAATCGGGATGACCGGGAAAACTGCGTTTTATTTTTCAGTTTTTTGCTATTTCTCTAAAAACGGTTACAACGATTTTCTTTAAATTAGGAATTTGAACTACACATATTAAAGAGATACAACTTTTATTTTAAACATTTTTTCATGAAAAAATCATTTACGTAAGTAAGTAAAGGGGGCTTTTAGGAGAGGAGTTTGGGTTATGTTTTTCTCTAAACTGCTATCATAGTTGATTATGCAATTTTCTACCATCCCAAACAAAATTAATAAGAAATAAATAGAAGGCCGAAATTTCGAGTCTTAAAAAGATTAGTAAACCGGAAGTGCGCTTTTACTGAATAGTTTTTTTAGTTTTCGACGAATTTCATTAAATTTGATAACACGAACTATTTTGAAAAACTGGAGTAAGAGAAAGTTGTGCGAGTGTTTTACACACGATTTTTTTTGTTGTTGTTGTTTAATTAATGAAATATTGCCCCCCTAAAAAAAAAGAAGTAATTATTAAGTATAAAAAGTTATTATGATTATGTGTGTGACAAATCCTTAATTTTGTTTATGTTTATTTTATAATTATTTGTTGTTAGATGTTTATCATGTTTCATACTAGTGGCGCGCGTATTTTACATCAATATAATAAAGTGAGTATTCAAGTCGTATATATAAGAGCAGTGCGCGGCAATCCTCGTTCCAGCACACACTCGTTCGTCCCTTGCAATATTAGCCGACCTTGAACGGTTCTTCTTTTGCCATTCTTCAACAACACATTATATCTCTCTTTTTTTGCCTCAGTTACACTGTATCTCAACTTAGTTTGATTTCTGTTTCTATTGATTCCATCTTTATAAATTATTGATTATTCTCTCCATAGAGTATAAAAAAAATTGAATGTGAAAACCCATATAACAATATTATGACAATCCTATTGAGACAGTATTTTTCAAATTGTAATTTTTACTTCACATGTTTATGTAATTGCTCTTAATAGAGATGATGGATCTTTCTTTATCTGTTTGTTGAAAGCATTTTAGGAAGAAATTGTTAAGCTTGGTATAAGTATAAATCGGCACCGTTTATCTAAAATAATCTTATACCATTTTGCTGGTCTGTTTTTCCTAACATTGCTTCCCCTGGGATAACTGTGCTAATTAAATTTATCGAATGAAAGTGCTGCAACACCAGGAGGATCAATAAGTAACGAGACAAATCGCTGTAGCTCAGAAACGGTTTGTTTAATCAATACAATTGTTTCAGTATGTTAAGTTGACAATCCTTGTTCTTAGTTTCTCATCAGCTGTTCGAGAGTATTTTGTTAAGCATAACTTCAAAAATGTATTCAGTTAACAATGGCGAGTCCACTCGAGCATTCCACCTCGGAAGAACAACGCTGATTAGATTAGATTTTTAGTTGCAAAGAGTATCAAAAGTTGTGAAATCCACGAAAGAATGTTGAAAGTGTCTGGGAATAATTTGAACCGTTCAAACGTTTCAAATGGATAGAACAGTTTAAAAGTAGCCTTGTAAGTTAAGTGGCTGTATGACGAGCAACGAAGTGGATGACCGGTTGAAGTTGCAATTTCCTCTCTCGAATCTCGCTTTATCATTAATTCAGGGCAACAGGCGTATCATTATTGAACTGATAGCTGAAGAAATGCATGCGAGTTGTTGAAACTTTCCATAAGATTATTCAGTATAAGCTGCAGTATAAGAAAACTTGTGCGAGAAATGTGGTGGGAGATCCTTCCACATCCTCCCTAGAACCCCGATATCGCCCCATTGGACTTTTTGGACCCTTTAAAGAGGCTGTACGTGGTGGGAAACATTTTCAATTTCAATGAAGAAGTTAAAAATCAGGTGCAAAAGTGGCTTCGAGATCAACGCAAAGAATTTAATGCCAGAAGCATACACAAATTCGAAGAACAATGAATGGGACAAGTGTATAAATGTAGGTGGGGGACTATGTTTTGAAATGTAGCCAAAGTTTTGTATTGATTAAATAAATCTTTTTTTTGAGCTACAACGATTTGTCTCGTTACTTACTGAATGACCCCTCGTAAAATTAACAATTTAAACAAAATCATGTGAGATCGCTATCATTAAATTCGCTAAAGCTATTGAACTTTATCAGAGAAAGTATATTTCTTATTTTTCCACTTGTGTTTGTTTAATTAGTACAATAGTTTCAGTACGTCGTTGGCATCCTTGTTCTTAGTTTCCACTTGTGTTGGTTTAATTAGTACAATAGTTTCAGTACGTCGTTGGCATCCTTGTTCTTAGTTTCCACTTGTGTTTGTTTAATGAGTACAATACTTTCAGTACGTCAAGTTAGCATCCTTGTTCTTAGTTTCCACTTGTGTTTGTTTAATGAGTACAATAGTTTCAGTACGTCAAGTTAGCATCCTTGTTCTTAGTTTCCACTTGTGTTTGTTTCATTAGTACAGTAGTTTCAGTACGTCAAGTTGGCATCCTTGTTCTTAGTGTCTTGCCAACAAAAATCTTCACCATTTCATTCCCTCAGCTTTGATGTGCCTACCATTCATTTGCAGCAATTCTTACATGATTTTCTTCCCGATTTGCTATATATTTAGATCAGCGACGCCTTAACTTAATAAATTGGAGATCACAATTTCGGAAACATTTATGGACTCTTAAATAGTCGCCTTCATGATCCATAACAGTTCCGCATAACTTTTTTCTCAAATCTAAGTAAAGATTGGAAGCTCTTAAACCTTTTTCTTATTTTTATATTGGCCCCGTTGAGAAAGATCACAAACATTAGATTAGTGAATTTGTTCCATCCATTTTCATACAGTTTCATATAGAAGTGGAAGGACCATATATTGACAACAATATTAGTCACATTTTTTGAGATTCTGCAAAGGATAAATTATATTTAGATACGGTATTATAATCAATAATATTAGAAATATAATATTGTTTGTTTAAAGAAATAAATAAATAAAACGTCCATTAACTGAATGACATTGGCCGATACATCCAAATTCGAAGGTCATCTGATCCCCCCACCATTCTATGTGTTCGTATATATTTTTATATTGTATTTTTTTTTTTTTTTTTTTAGCAGGTTTTTCAATACAGTTGTTTTTATTTCTTTTTTTTATGTATTGTTCCACCAGCGCCACTGATTCCCCCCCCCCCCCTCGACAATAGCAATCCTTCTCTCTTAACAACTTGTTATATCATTCAATCTAATCATAAAACTTTCAATAATTCCCTCTCTATCTCCCCGCCCCCCATTACTCTTTTTATTTAACATTTGAAATGCTGTCTCAAGTTTATAAGCTGGAACATTGCAATTATATCTAATTATATTGTAGAAGAGACTTCTTTTTTCTTTTTTTTTTTTTGTAACTTGTTCTACTTTGAGGAGGGATAATTATTCTTTTAACCTGTCTTTATCTATTATCTTATGAAGTTGTTTTTATTACATTGATATTTTCTCTCTATTTAGAATTAAAAAAAAAAAGAAATAAAGAAGTTAACATGATAGTTAAAAAAAAAAAGAAATAAAGAAGTTAACATGATAGTTGGAAGATCGGATCAGAGAGAGCTTTTGTACTGAGAGATAATAATCACTGATTTCTATTAGTTTGGCTATTAAATAATTTTTGTTTGTTTCTATGTATATATTATAACATTTATTGAATGTATACGAAATGTTCCTTTTTTACAAAAAAAAAAAAAAAATCTGGTATGAAACACTCACACAACTTTCTTTTACTCCAGTTCTCAAAATTATAATTGACAAATTCGTTGAAAACTAAAAAACCTGTCCACTAAAAGCCGCACTTCCGGTTTACTAATTTTCTTGAAACTCGGAATTTTGGCCAATATTTATTACTAATTAATTTTGTTTGATGACAGAATTGTTTACAGTCAACTATGATAACATTTTAGAGAAAAACATAACCTTCCAAAAGTGCCCTTAAATGAATTTAACCCAAAGAAATGTTTTAAATAAAAGTTATATATCTTTGTATTTGTAGTTTATATAGGAAGTTTCAAGAAAATCGTCGAGAGTCATTTTTGAGAAAATCGCGAAAAAGTGAAAAAAAAAAATCATTTAGTAAAAGTGGTAATGTAAAAACGCACTTCCGGTATTCCGATTTTTTTTTTTTTTTGAAACTCGGAATTTCTACAAAATATTTTAATTCTAATTAACATTATTTAGATTTTTAGAATTGTCTAATAAACTGAAATAGCACTTTAGAGATGGAAACCTAACCCCACCCCTCCCTTAAATGAATTTTCCCAGAGAAACGTTTCAAATAAAAGTTTTAGCTCTTTGAATGTGTATTTGATATACCAAGTTTGAAGAAAATCGCAAAAAAAAAAAAAAAAAAAAAACTAGTAAAGTGGTACTTCCTGTTGAGGAATTTTGACAAATAACCTACTGTCGGATTCTATGGTG
Organism: Triatoma infestans; assembly: GCA_011037195.1. Lineage (NCBI taxonomy): Eukaryota > Metazoa > Arthropoda > Insecta > Hemiptera > Reduviidae > Triatoma > Triatoma infestans. The sequence goes on from JAAEAF010009352.1 coordinate 51,810, forward strand.
ATACCTAAACGGGATATCATGTTTGAACTTCCTACGGTCTTGAGCTTTGCTATTTACATACATACACACAAAGACCATTTTCTAAAAACCAACCCCAGGAGACCTCAAAACAAATATTTTCGGTGAAAATTGATATCGAAAATTTGACACAATCAAAGAAGATACAAATAAAGATTAAAAAAATTGAAGTCTTTAGCCAGTAAAAATATAAGCGTTTAGAATTGATTGGCTTCAAAGCAAATATGTGCAAAATAAAAAGATTTACTCACGACTTTGCAAACAACTCAAGGTGAATGCCATTATAATTTATACAGTAGGTTGACTACCACCAGCAAGTTTATATAATTACAAATAATAATAATAATAATATTAAAAAAAAACACTATACTAATTCTTCATTTTTGTTGTGGTAGTTTTATTTTAAATAAAAGATTAGTAAAAGAGAAATAATAAAACAAAACCATTGTAAATATTATTAATACATTATTATACAACTACATTTATCGTAACGTTTTAATTTCATCATTTTTAGTGATTAATTGAACTTTTATTTTTTTTCGATTTATAGCCTCGTCTTTTTACTTTCTCTTACTCCCCCTAGTAAGAGAAAGTATTGTAATCGTGTCAAATTTTCGATATTGAGTTTTCACCGGAAATATCCGTTTTTGAGGTCCTCTGAGTCCAAAAAAGTGGTTTTTAAAAAATGGTCTGTGTGTGTGTCTGTGTGTATGTGACCAGCACAGTTCAAAAACGAAAAACCATAGAAAGTTGAAACTTGATATTCCGTTTAGATATCACCATGAGATCCGACAGTACGTTATGTTATCTGTCAAAATTCCTCAACCGGAAGTACCACTTTACTAGTTGGTTTGTTTATTTTTTTTTGCCATTTTCTCAAAAATGGCTTCGACGATTTTCTTGAAATTTATTATTACATCAACTACACCTACACATACACAGAGCTACAACTTTTATTTGAAATATTTCCTGGAAAAATTCATTTAAGTGTACTTTTGGGGGTGTGGAGGGGCTACGGCTTTTTCTAAAGTGCTATTTCAGTTTATTATAGAATTCTGTCATCTAAATAATGTTAATTAGAATTAAATATTTGTTGAAATTGCGAGTTTGAAAAAAAAATCAGATGACCGGAAGTGCTTTGCTTTACTTTTTACTAAATAATTTTTTTCACTTTTTCGCGATTTTTTAAAAAAATGGCTCCAACGATTTTCTTAAAACTTCCTATATAAACTAAACATACAAAGATGTACAACTTTTATTTGAAACATTTCTCTAGAAAAATTAATTAAAGCCACTTTCAGGGGAGGGTTGGGGGTTATGTTTTTCTCTAAAGTGCTATCATAGTTGGATTATACAATTCTATCATTCAAACAAAATTAATTAAAAATAAATAGATGGCCAAAATTCTGAGTTTCAAGAAAATTAATATACCGGAAGTGCGCTTTTACTGAACAGTTTTTTTTTTTTTTTTTTTTCAGTTTCCGCGGATTTCATTAAATTTAGTACCCAAACTATAAAATTTGTCAATTATAATTTTTTTCGTGAACGGGAGTAAGAGAAAGTTGTGTGAGTGTTTCACACACGATTTTTTTTTTGTATTTAGCTTTATATTGCTAACCGAAACATGTTTATTAATTACCAAGAATTCCATATGCATTCTTGATCAGTAGCCTCTAAATAAATTATTATTTTAATAATTTCATCAAAAGATCCTCCTGTGTCCTCCTCACAACAATTCCTTTTCTCGATTGTGCTATCTGACAACATTTTCCAACTATTCTTCTTTCGAACTTATTTACAGATATCGTGGAAAGTATTTTGCTATGTAGCAAATTGCAGTATGCAGTATCTTTAAAGCACCTTATTTTATGCCTGCTCCAGTTACAATTTAGGATTCATATAACCACTTTTGACCGGCCGTAGAAGCGTGTGGCCACACGATAATGGTTTCTTAAGAAGTTCTTTTAATGCCACATTAGCCTTCTTATTAATCAATAGTTTTTATGCGTAATTTTAGTCATTGTCGTCTGGTGGTCCACAATGCAGTCAGTTCATTTAGCTGCTGCTAATTACTCCTAATTAACCAATATCCCAAAGAAAATAAAGATAGTGACGTATAAATTAAAACGTTTATCGAAAATACTATGAAGAATCTTTATTTATTTTTGATTGAAATTAACCCGGACATGCGGGAATAGAGGGCAATGAGAGGGCGGATCGGCTGGCCAGGGAGGGATCATCATTACCATTTTGTGGTCCTGAACCAGCCCTGGCCGTTACAAAGACGTTTCGCGACAAACAGATTAGACTTTGGGAGACGAGAGCTTTGGAGAAACGCTGGGGGGACACGCAGGGGTGCCTCCAAGCTAAAAGATTTATAAAGGCAAGCAAGCAGGGAATTTCGGAGTATCTCCTGTCTCTTAGTAGGACGGGTTTGAGAACCTTGGTAGGGATAGTGACTGGACACACTTGGGTGTCCAGTCACTTGTTTAACATAGGGAGGACGCGGAGTCCCATTTGTCAGAACTGTGATGACGGAGTTAGGGAAACGGTGTATCACTACTTATGTCAGTGTCCCCGTTTCGCTGGAACTAGGTTTCGTATATTTGGGAGGACACCACTCCCGCAGGATTGCCTGGGCGAGTTGGAGTTTGGGGATATCTTGGGATATTGTAGATTAACCGGCAAGTTACCGGGGGAGATTAATTAAGGGGTTACGGGGGGTATCGGGGGGATAAGAGCCACATAGGCTTGGGTCCCGCGCCTTTGGGCACCCTTTTTGATGATGATGATAATTGAAATTACCAAACAAAAGATCTGTAGAGAAACACTCATTCGACATTCTTTTCAATTAATACTATTTAAATTTTCTTTAAGGTTATATTGGGTATCTGTGCGGTCTTGTGTGGAGGCCCACTGTCAAAACTAACAACTTGTAAAGTTTAAATTTAAGCCTAAGTTGACATGATCGCAATATTTACTCTTATATAAGAGAAACTTAAAAGATAAAACAAGAAATTACGATTCATTTAAGCAGATGAATAAGTTATTCGTATTTAATGAAGTTAGATGTAAAATCTCCCTTTTCTAAACCCCCACTGCACATGTATAACATTAATTAATACAAGTGACAGTAATATTCAAGTCATTGTACAATACTGTGTAAATGTGGCTTACTAACAGTGTCGTACACAGCATCATCAGAGGGACTGGTAACCAACCTTCTCTCCCTCCACTAGAACACTGTAGCTATCTGTTGACATTAGGCATTCACTTTACATAAATTATGTTCAAAGTTTCACTTAATGTGTTCAGCGTTTATTGTAATTTCATTATTTTTAACCGTTATCATTTTGCTTTCCCTTCACTTATTGTTGTTATTATTTACTTTTAAGAGTTTTTGATGATTTTTCTGATAGTGATGATCCTTCCTTTAAACTTTTAGTGAACTAAAGTTTCTAGTATACAAACTAGATGTTCTTGAAGTCAAAGGTCTCTGAATAAAACCTTCGGGCAAGGCCTTCTGACAATACTTTTAGTATAAACATGGTTTATACTTTCACTAACTACTCTAAAAAGAGTTGAGGAAATTGAGTTTGTGTGTTTTTATGTGCGCGTGGGGCACAAAATAATCTTAAAAAATAAGTATTCGCAGAAGGTCAAAGTTGAATACAATTTAAATCTAAGTATTATTGCATCTAACAAAGTTTCAGTCAAATTCTATCAACCGGAAGCACGTTTTTATTGATTTGTTTTTTTCAGTTTTTTGAGACTTACCGTACTAATAGCTATATACTATAAAGTTCTATCACTTTTATTTAAAAGATTTTTCCTTTAAAAGTTTATTTTTGGGTGAAAATGCACATTAAACTTTCCACTATTTTGGTTTCTTAACCTTTAAAAAAAAAAAAAAAAAAAAAATCCATATTTTGTGGGGAAAACCCTACGTAATAATTATTGTTGATGTAATTATTTTGTATCTTTATTATTTATGAATTTAAAGTTTATGAAAGAAAACAAATAATAACTTAATCCATTTTTAGAGTTATGCCTAATAACACAAACAACAACAATATGTCAGAGAGAAGAAGAAATTAAGCTCAGTGGTTGCATGCTGGATTATAGCAACGTGGTGGTCTCTGGTTCGAGTCCAGCAGTGGCGGGCTTTAAATATTCTCTTCCTAGGAGCCTCTACAGTTCACTGTCCGATGATGGACAGTGCTGTCTGTAACGAGAGAACACTGTCCAGAGGCCGGCAATGCACTGAGAAGTAGGCTATGGGCGCCAATGTAACTAGATTTGACGCGCGTTAAATTAAATAAAAAAAAATCTGGTGTGAAACACTCACACAACTTTCTCTTACTCCAGTTCTCAAAATTATAATTGACAAAGGTTACAGTTTGTGCACCAAATTTAATGAAATTTGTCGAAAACTGAAAGAAACTATTCAGTAAAAGCGCACTTCCGGTTTACTGATTTCCTTCAAACTCGGGATTTTGGCCATCTATTTATTTCTAATTAATTTCATTTGGATGATAGAGTTGTATAATCAAGTATGATGCCACTTTAAAGGAAACTGTAACCCTGCCCCCTCTCCTAAAGTGCCCTTAAATGAATTTTTCCAGAGAAATGTTTTATATAAAAGTTGTAGATCTTTGAATGTTTAGTTTATATGTGAAGTTTCAAGAAAATCGTCGGGGCTATTTTTGAGAAAATCGCAAAAAAGTGAAAAAATCATTTAGTAAAGTGTTAAAACAAAAGCACTTCCGGTTAACCGATTTTCCTCAAACTCGGAATTTCAACAACATTGCAATTCTAATTAACATTGTTTAAATGATCGAATTGTGCAATAAACTGAAATAGCACTTTAGAGGAAAACCTAACCCCACCCCTCCCCCATAAGTGCCCTTAAATGAATTTTTCCAGAGAAATGTTTCAAATAAAAGTTGTAGCTCCTTGTATATGTAGTTGATGTACCAAGATTAAAGAAAATCGTTGGAGCCATTTTTGAGAAAAACGCAAAAATTAAAAAAAAAACTAGTAAAGTGGTACTTCCGGTTGAGGAATTTTGACAGATAACGCACAGTCAGATCGCATGGTGATACCTAAACGGAATATCAGGTTTCAGCTTTCTACGGTTTTTCGTTTTTGAGCTATGCTGTTCACATACACACAGACACACACACACACACACACACACCAGACCATTTGCTAAAAACCACTTTTTTGGACTCAGGGGACCTCAAAACGGATATTTCCGGTGAAAACTCAATATCGAAAATTTGACACGATTACAGTACTTTAAAAATAAAAAAACAATGTCAGAAAATTTAAACTCGGAAGACATTGTCTATACGCTCCCTTAACGCTCACAGTTGAGTTCATTGAACAGTTCATAATTGAACAGGTGGTTTAAAGCTTTTCTAATTTTCAATTTAGTAATCGTTTTAGTGTAGTTATATATATTTAGTTATATTTGTATTTTATTTTGTTTTTATTTTTTGAATACTCAAACTTGTGTCTTCTATGTACAAGTTTTCCATAATTTGGGACAATATAAAAAAAAAAATCCGATGTGAAAACCCCCCCACACGATTTCCTCTTTTATGAAATTAACAAATTGTGTTTACTTGAAATTTTTACTAGCTTTCGTTAACATAAACATAGCGGTGATGTGGTGGTACATGTTGGTTAGCACCAATGGCCCTTGTAGTAAGGTGAAGTGATTAGATTGTAATCTAGAAGACAGCATCTACACATTGACTCAAACTAGATAACGTGACAAATTTTTCAGAAAACTATATGAAATAAATGTTTACCTATATCTGTTCAATTAGCATTCCAAGTTTAAAGGAACTCGTTAGTCGTTTACGAGAAATTTAAAAAAAAAAAAAAAAAAAAAAAAAAAAAAAAAAAAAAAAAAAGTGTCAACAACTAATTCTGTATAATCGCACTTCCGATTTATCGATTTCCTTCAAATTTGACAACCAATAGGTACCAATGTAGTTGATAACCACAGAAACATTGCGTTGAAGTGAACTCTCTTCACGAACTTGGTGAATTTGCTCTGACAATTGATGAAAATCCGAAACCTGTCAGGAACAATATTTTTTTTAAGTACACATGATCTAAACCTTAAGAACGATTTCCCTTGAATATGTTAAGGGTCATGAATTGTATTGCATATTGAAAAGTTAGAAGACCTCTCTCTATCTTTATAGCTAAATTTATTTGATATCCTATCAAAAAAGTTTGTAATAGTTATTGCGCCAATTGTGGAAAGTTTCATTTAATGTTATGTTAGCAGATTGTAGAAGATGAATGATTGGTACGAGAGATGTTAGTTTTGTATAGTTTAGTGTGGTAGTAGTATATATATTGTCTGTTTGTTTGTAGGTAGATATAATGTAGGCAGTTAACATCATTTACTTTCCCAGCTATTTAACAGCTCTCCTGTACTTTCACCTCATACTCACGACATATTTATTACTATCACTGATTATTGTCTTCTTTTTCTTTTAAATGTTATCATCCATTCTAAAAACATACAATCAAGGTATGTTTCAATCTAAACATTTCTCTATTATATCATTCAATCAACAATAAAATATTTGTCCTTAAACCCGGTTTTGTATGTTTGTATGTATTTTTAAAAGTAAGGAGGACATTTTATTGTTTACATTTATTTGTATTGTATTTTTTGTTTTTTTTTTTAGGAGGCTTTAAGACTAATTAGTGGCTTTTATTTGCTAGGAACTTCGAACACAATATATATTTCTTATCTATCTTGAGGGTTCATAGCTAGGATAGGCGCTCATAGAGGACATCTAGTAAGATGTTTTTGGGGTTGGACAGGAGAGAAAAACTTAGGTTGAGTAAATTTAGACTTACTGAACACTGTTTATATTGAATGAGAAACATAATCACTGCAAGGATTTTACACTGTAATATTTTAGAGTGAGAGTATGAGAAGAGAGTGACAGACTGACTGGCAGAGTGACGGTATAAGAATGAAGTACGTTGAACGTTGAAAGAGACTCAATGAATGAGAGTTTAGCATCCTTTTTATAGAGGCGGCTAGACTAGCCCCTACTCTCTTTAACTTCACCTTCCAGTACCCAGATGCTCTCTTTAGTTTGCCCCCCCATCTATGAGCTTGTGGTGGGTAGTGATTAGGTCCATTACAACGAGAATCGTAATTTAAAAATTTAATTTAATTTTTTCTATCTGATTTTTTTTTTTAATTTATGGTTGAATATGATTCTGGACTGCCGTAGTTTTTTTTTTTTACTCTCTTACTTCTGATAAGGGTGTTGTGATTATATCAGATTTTCGATAATGAGTTTTCTCCAAAAATGATTTTAGCAAACGGTTTTTAAATAGGTATGTGTGTTGTAACATATCTCAAAAAAAAAAAAAAAAAATCGGCAGCACACCTAAATTTGACATTCCGTTCACATACCGCCATCGCTATGAAAATTTTGCTTTTCCCAGGAAAATGTGTTTTCTGGCGGGGTTCTAGGGGAGAGGTGGCATTGTTATAGTTTCCTTTAAAATACCATCTTTAATACATTTTAATGTTTTCACCGCTTATGCAATATTAGTATACGAGGCATGTCCAGTAAGTAAGTGTACTGAGGCTCTCACGGCCGGAGGGATTTTGTTTTCGACATGTTAGCTACACTGTCGTGTAGCCTGATTCCTCCCCTCCGCAACGAGACCGGTTCGTGGTCAGTACGTTGAGAACTGTCGACGCGACCATACGTTTCGTGAAAAATGTCAATCCAATCTCCCGCCAAGTGTGAAATACGTGGCGTCATCCGTTATCTCGTTTGGAAGGGAAAAACTCCGGTTGAGGTTTATAATGACAAAGGGAGTCTGCCTGCTGCACGACAATGCCAGCCTGCACACGGCCAACGCCAAGAAGGAACTGCTTGCCTCGTTTAAATGGGATGTCCTGAACCATCCCGCGCATTCCCCTGACCTAGCACCTTCAGATTACTATCTCTTTACCTCCCTAAAGCTGCACATGGGTGGAAAAAGGTTTTCAACCGACGAGGAGGTGAAGGGGAGGTGGAGAAGTGGATTAGCGGGAAACTACTTCGAGAAAACCATCAAAAAATTAATACTCCGGTTCACCACCTGCATTGAGAGGAATGGTGACTATGTCGAAAAATAGCTTACATACATATGTACAAATGTAACCAGGTAATTTTTTTGTTCAAATAAAAATTTTTGTAACCTACAAAAATTCAGTACAGATACTTACTGGGCATGCCTCGTACATTGTAAGCTTTGTTGGAATTCCAAATATGAAGCATTGGCAGATAGGTTCTTTGAATAATGGAGACTGTGCACCTTCCCTACAGTTATTACAACTCTAAGATTCATGTCGCTTAAAATTTGGCAATGTAAATATAGCACAAATCAAATTTGGCATTGTATAATTTTTTTTTGGATTAAGGTTGTAGTTATATAGAAAAATTAATATCCCCTTACGTCATTGGAATAAAAAAAACAAAAACAATGTTTATATCATTAAAGAACTTTTAAAGGTTTAATAGGCCGGTAATTATAGGCTCATAATAATTTTAGAAACCCCTTAAGCGAGCGAGCTGGTTTGCGGAGAGAGAGAGAGAGTGGAGAGTAGAAGTGATAGTGAATATAATGAAGTTTGAAAGAGAAATTCATTTTGATGTCGCCGTTTTATCTCCATAATATATAATGATAGGTTTCAGTTTTTATTATGTCATAACTAAGGCAACTTTTGGATAAAACAGTAAAACTATTGACTGAGATGGAGTTATGATTATTAAGCAATCTGATTGCTTGTTTAAAAAAAAAAAATAAAAAAAAATAATTTTTTTTTCTTCAAGTGAAAAATTGTTTGAATTTTAATAGATTTCTCGACTTTTGATTTTAGAATCTATATTAAGCAAAAACATACTGAAAAGAATTTTTTATATATCTGTGGTTTTTTCGCAAAAATAATTCTGCCATTCATTTGATTCCTCATAGCGGATAACCTTTTGGCGGTTTCTCTCTGAAGGATAAATGCTCAAAAAAATAAATAAATAAATAAACATTTAACTAAAAGAAGCTAATTTATGACTAAAGCGTACGGTATGTATCTAATACCGATTCCTCCTTTCTGCTGAGTAAGGGTAAAGTCAGACACGGCGGTTTTAAGCGATGCGTTTAAGGAGTCGGTGCCCGACTCTATATGTCATGGACTATATCATAATAGTGTAAAATATACACAGCGGTGCCGAGCGTTTCGTTTCGTGAGGCGATTTTAAAACTGCGTCCGTAGGGGTGAATCGAGTCGGTTTAACTTACCCGAAATTACCCGTAGGGTGTTTTAAATGTGTTCAGATAGCTCTGTTGAGACATGGACGTTTGTTGGACTCCTCGTTTTGTTTACAAATGGCTGGAGAAAAATTTGATGCAGAAAAGCTAATAAACAAACTATAATCAACCGTGTAAATAATCGACCGGCCCTTTGTGATATGAGGAAAAGTTAGCTTTGTTAGCTTTTCTTGGCATGTGAGTAATTCATCAAAAGTACTTCGTGACATCGTAGTGATGAAGTTGAAAAATTTTTCATTGTCTCTTTGTATTTCAGCAAACAACGTAAGAAAATGCCCTTTTTTTTGTTGCCTTTCTTTGATAATTAGATGTATCCACATTCTTCGTTTTATTTTTTTTTATAAATTTTCCAATGTAAAATGCAATATTGACAAATACACCACGTCTCTCTTAACTCATCGTCTCTTTGAGCCTTAACTCATCGCATTTTGTGACACATTGTAATTTCTTTTTTTGTATTATACCTTATTATTGCCAATGTTCCAACTCCTTTGCCATGAAGATCACTCTTCAGCGCAAACAAATAAATAAATAATAATAATAATAATAATAAACACCACGTCGTCCATACTGCAAACCGCATTGATCACTGCACAAATCGCTTAATAAAACAGCTCAATGTGTTTTGTTAAAACGCTTCGGTTAAAACCGCCGTATCTGTCTTTATTCTAAACGGAAATGAAACCATAGCTTATTCTCAAATCCTAACTATTTCGTATCAATACAGGATAATTCAGTTAAGATGGGGGGGGGGGTGATCGACCTGATGTCAAACTATTTTGATTAATAGAATTGTATAATAAACTAAAATAGCCCTTTAGAGTAGAGGATTATAACCCTTTCCCTCCCCCCCCAAAAAAGCCCCCTTAAATGAATTTCTTGGAGAAATATATCAAATAAAAATTGTAGCTCCTTATGTGTGAATAGTTGATATATATCAGGTTTATAGAAAATTGTTGGAGCTATTTTTGAGAAAATCGCAAAAAAAAAGAAAACCTGAAAAATCGAATCAGTTAAGTGTTCTGCTGATTTCGTCCAAAACCATATATTGAGGGTCCATGCTTAGCACTTAAAACTAAATATCAAGTCTGAACTTTCTGCAATTTTCCATTATTGAGTTATGCTGACTACACACACACACATTGACCAATATCTGAAACCAAGTTTTTAGGACTCAGCAGATCTCAAAATATGTATTTCCGATGAAAACACGATATGGAAAATTTGACGCCATCTTGAATTATGATCTTAATTTTACAAAAATGGTAAAATAAGTTTTTAAAATAACATAAATACATGCATGCAATATTCATGTTTATATTTTAACATGTTAACAATTGATGATCAAATTACTTAAAACTGCTGCCAAATAACTAAATAAGAAGTTATTTATATATCTCTAACTAATAAGTAGTAATGTTAGTAATTAAAACTACAACGCTATCATCACCGCATTTGGCACCGCGTACTTACTACCTTTATAACTTTGGCTTTAAAAATAATAACTTTATAAAAAAAAGAAGTTTGCAGCTGTGTTTTTCTAATTATTTAATAACCTTGTTAGTACTGCTTCACCATTTCGAATTATAATTATTGCATTATTAGGATACTATCATATTTTGTTTTTTGTTGATTATGTAAAAATTTTAAAACTACATTTTATTTATGTTCGCCATTTGTAATCTTGCGCTTCGTAGTCACAGTTTCACATACGTATCTGCAGTATATTTAGCAATTATATAAGGAAATTTTGTAGTTTGGACGATTTCCTGAATTGCAGCTAAATATATGATTTTTTTTTTTTTTTAAATTGCAGTGTTTGTGTGTGGGACAGAGAGAGAGAGAGAGTGCGAGAGGAGGAACTTGTGATAGGGGGAAGAACATTTTTTGTATATAAATACTAGGGTCATTCAATAAGTAACGAGACAAATCGTTGTAGCTCAAAAAACGATTGATTTAACAAATTCAAAATTTTGGCTTCTTCTAATTTGTGTATGCCTGGCATAAAATTCTTTGTGTTAATCTCTCGAAGCCACTTTTGCACCTGATTTTTAACTTCCTAATTGGATTGAAAATGTTTCCCACGTAGAGCCTTTATAAGGGGTCCAAAACAAATGGAAGTCCGATGGGGCGAGGTCGGTCGGGGCTGTAAGGGAGGGGGGATGTGGAAGAATCATTCTTTTCAACTGTTGGACTGATTTGAAACCTGGTTTCTTTGTGGGCGTCCGTAAGTTGTCTTGGAACCCATCTCGTACAAGTTTCCTTGTACTACAGCTCATTTTCAATAATGTTATGGACAGTTCCGACACTAATGTGCACTTCTTCAGCTATTAGTTCAACAGTAAATACGCCTATTGTCCTGAATTAACGCGTTAATGCGAGATTCGAGGGAGGAAGTTGCAACTTCAACCGGTCATCCAATTCGTTGCTCATCACAGGCACTTTCACGGCCACTTTTAAACTATTCTACCCATTTGTGAACGTTCGAACGGTACAAAAAATTATTCACGTAGCTTAGTTTAAAAAAATGAGAAATCGCGAAGTACAAGTTTGATATTTCACTTAGGCAGCGCCAGGTATCCGATACGTAGATTTCTGTATCTCGAAATCTGTTTTCTAATGATTTTCTTTAAATGTGGCCTGGTTACTATGCATAGCTAGGTTTCTAAAAAAATTTTGCAGTACGATTCATTTTAGGAGCTGGGGTGGAGTTGTGGGCATTACATGATCTTCTAAAGTGACATGTTAATATATTATTTGATTACATATGTATTAATGAATATTGTATATATTTATTATACACTTTTTTCTAATGTGTAATCATAATTTATAAAAATTCCATTTTGTCATTAAACACAACACATAGTAACATAACCTTATAACCTCCCCACAATATATACAACCAACAAGTAGGAGTTTAACAGAAACATTACGTTGAAGTGAACTCTCTACACGAACTTGGTGAATTTGCACTTACGATGGATGAAAATCCGAAACCGTTCAGGAAAACTATGAATATGCATGCTACGACGGATAAAATACCAGAAGTTATTCTGGTATTAAAGGCGGCAATATCGTTAGTGTCCTCAGTTAAAAAAAAAAAAAATTATTAGTGCCAGCTTAGAAATCATTTCTCACGCTATTTTATATTAAAATAATATTATTAAATTGTCCATTCAGACAACCAGTTACGAGGTTAATTTATGCTAATTGTAATATATATATATATATATAATTTATATATTCAAATCTCTTACGGGCTGAATCGTGGGAAAATATTTGCATTGAAAAAAGGTATCTGTATTCTAAGTCATTTTAAACGTGATATAATTGTACGTATACGTTTGCAATACATAAATAATATTAATAAAAAACTTCTTTTTTTCAATCATAACCTATAAGTAAAGTAAGAATTGAAAATAATAAATATAAAATAGCAAGTTTACTCGTTTATAGGAAGTAAAACAGTAGATTCATCTATAGTTTAAACATTTTTAGCAGTTTATGACGTCAACGTAGTAAATTAAAAAATCTTCACTACCAAAAATTGTCTTTAACAGCATTGTATTTTCTTTTCTCAATTATTGCTGCAAAAGGAATTGAGTTTTGCTGAAAGGATTATTGCTGAATGTTTAATTGAGTTTTTTTTGTATCGTTAACACTCAATGCTTTAGAGATCTCCACATTGCGAAAAAAATCTGGTGTGAAAAAAGAGCCTTCTCTTATTTGCAATTAATGCAATCATTATAAAGTGATTAATTTTTGTTGTGGTGGTTGGTTCCGCAGAGCTGGAAAGCATCAGAGACATTTTCCGTGGTAGCCTGCTTCATTTTGTGGTCATCGACCGGTTTCGGGCGTTCGCCCATCTTCAGGATGCGTTTTTCAGACAGTGTGCCAACACAGACTTGTACAGAGACTTAGTTTCACACCTTAGATTCACTGAGTGTGAAACTAAGTCTCTGTACGAGTCTGTGTTGGCACACTGTCTGAAAAACGCATCCTGAAGATGGGCCACACACGATCCTGAAACCGGTCGATGACCACAAAATGAAGCAGGCTACCACGGAAAATGTCTCTGATGATTAATTTTTCTTAAAAACTTGCATTTTTTTACTCTGTTGTGCTAATATAGAGCTGAGGAATACATGTACCTAATAAACCAAAGCACGGCAATTTAGTTATGACACCTAAACGGCTGTAAAGAGTTCCGCCCATTGCCAAAGCCTTCTAGCAGCTGTGACGTCATTTAACCTCGCCCACAGGTTTCACAACTAAGCTGCCAAGCTATACTTGAAGTGGATTGCTGCATTGCAGTCCAGAAGACAATTGAGCATGCTTGAAACATTTGAAATTTAACGCCACCTGTTCCTCAATAACCCTTGAGATATAATTCAGGAAAAAAATTTAAAAGTGAAAATGATACTTATTATATCTATGCAGTTAGTATTCGAAGTTTGTTTATGGCTTTTTTCGAGGAAATTCCAAAAAAATTCGTTAAAGGCGCACCATTTAATCGGTTTTCATTAAATTTAAAATTCTAACATTGCTTTTAATATGCTTTAATATCATATAGGTGATGTTGTTCACAAAATTTTAAGTAAATCTTTGTATCCATTTTCGAAGAAAATGAAAAATTTGGAAAAAATCATTCAGTAAAATCCATTCGGTTGATGAATTTTGTACAAAATCTTTGTGACAGATGGCACTGATGCTACTACCTACCTAACCGGTATGTCTAATAATTGAACAATTTCTCCTTTTGTGAGATATTTTGTCATAAAACACGCAATAATATTACCATTCGCTAAAAAAATGTTTATTTTTTCTTACTCAGTGGAGCTCAAAAACGATGTGTATCCGGAAAATTCTTGTTTCGAAAATTTAGTACGCTTGTACAGTACTTCCTCTTTTTGAAAAGACTGGAAAATGCTTTCTTCTTGGAAGGATGTGCTTCTAGTCTGGGTACCAGGTGATGTAGGGAATTTTTGGGGATGAGGAGGCGGATAGGTTTGCCTAATTAGGCGCTTCTCGCCCTTTCATTGGTCCCGAGCCTGTTGTTGGTGTATCTTCAGGCACAAGTCTGTCAAGCTTCCAGCTATGGATAGATAGATAGATAGATTCTACCGGGGGAATCGGCTATTCAGCCTACGCCACCGCGACACCCCAAGGATCTATTGTGGCACCCCCCTAGTTGGAGACCCTCCCCCTATCCTGTCCTTAACCGAACTGTGGAATTGGGGGAGGGCTCCCAGGTGGTCAATCAGAGCATTCGCCATCAGAACACCCTCTCGAGTCCTGCTTGCCTTAGAAGACTTAATAGGTCCGAGAGAGGGCCCTGGCTGAGGCTTGTTGGCACCAGCTTCTCTTTTCCAGCTATGGATGAGCACAGTGGATTGTCGGCAATCCAAGATGCTCATCGGGTGTGATAGGGCTATTAGTGAGGTGTTGCTGTATCTTTTCACGGACCTCCCTCAGGATTCTAGTTGGTTTTCTCACTGGCCATTGCCAGGATAAGGAGACTTCTCTATAAAATGGGGCTGATACCAGATACCCCTTTTTGTAGGGTTTGTGAGACAGAGGAAGAAACACCTATACATACATCTCATGATGAATTGTTTGGGTTGTGAAGAAATTGGTTCACAGGATTTTTTGGGCGGATCAGGATGTGTGTGGCACATAGCTTAGGCTATGCCTTTCTAACGTTATGATCCGATTTGTTAGGATTGCGATAAAACTTAGATGGGTGAAATCCGGGTCTGGACTTTTGGTCTAGACTTGGTAGTTGTCATTCTTTTTTGGGATAGTTATACGGGCCTACACAGGCTTTGGATAACGCAGAGTTTGGTCCTCCCCTCTGTGAATAATAATAATACTTCCTCTTACCTACCAGTAAGTCGTAGGAGAAAGTAATAAATTTTTGTAGTGATTCGTCTCTCTCTCTCTCTCTCTCTCTCTCTCTCTCTCTCTCTATATATATATATATATATATATATTTGTGTATGTGTATGTGTGTGTGTGTGTGTATAGCTCAAATTTATTTTCCATTTAAATATCATAGGAAGTCTGACAAGAAGTTTTCAAAGATCTTCAATAAATTTGATTTTATAAACAACTGACGTACTCTCATTATTTATAAAGATACATTTGTTTCTGCCATCAATTTCAATAAATTCAAAAGGCTTATCAACATTTATTCAAAACTAAACTTCAGAATTGTAAGAATAACTGTTAAGAGCAAGTCTTAAGAGTTTTTTCCATGGCAGTTTTGGATATAAGATTCTAAATAAATAATCTTTCGGATAATAAAGTGTGTATTAATGTGGTGTATTAGTGCCAGCGTTCATATTGTCAACGATTTATCCTTACCTAATTGAAATAATATAGTAAATAAATAAAACCAAAACTATCAGCATTTTCTGAATTAAAAAAAAAATAAAAAATATATATATAGGGCTGTGTCATATACATACAATTTGTATTATTGTTGTTAGTGTTTGGAGCTAAAATATTAAAATGATAATATATCATGGGGCGGCTGACTGTGTATCATACAAACAACCTTGGGACAAACACACATACACACACACTAGATAGAATTATTAGTGATGAGTATAATATGTCTTAAGAGTATGAAATTCTCACTCTCTCTCATTCTCTGACCTATTCTCCTAGTTCTCTTTCT